>CAUYVZ010000001.1:2500-77500 GCA_963576655.1 Gastrophysa polygoni
TTCTATTCCGAATACAGAATAATTCTGATATGAGTATCAGGAGAGCAGGAATGCGATTGGATATGCCGAAAACTTAGTAAATGCCATTTTCAAAAAGTTATCGGAAAATCAGTATCAGGAGAGCAGAAACGACTGTGGCATTCCAATAACAATCTCCATATTTGGGTAAAAGTTTTCATTCTATTCCGAATACAGAATAATTCTGATATGAGTATCAGGAGAGCAGGAATGCGATTGGATATGCCGAAAACTTAGTAAATGCCATTTTCAAAAAGTTATCGGAAAATCAGTATCAGGAGAGCAGGAAAGACTGTGGGATTCCAATAACAATCTCCATATTTGGGCAAAAGTTTTCATTCTATTCCGAATACAGAATAATTCTGATATGAGTATCAGGAGAGCCGGAATGCGATTGGATATGCCGAAAAATTAGTAAATGCCATTTTCAAAAAGTTATCGGAAAAACAGTATCAGGAGAGCAGGAAAGACTGTGGGATTCCAATAAAAATCTCCATATTTGGGTAAAAGTTTTCATTCTATTTCGAATACAGAATGATTCTGATATGAGTATCAGGAGAGCAGGAATGCGATTGGATATGCCGAAAAATTAGCAAATGCCATTTTCAAGAAGTTATCGGAAAATCAGTATCTGGAGAGCAGGAAAGACTGTGGGATTCCAATAACAATCTCCATATTTGGGTAAAAGTTTTCATTCTCTTTCGAATACAGAATGATTCTGATATGAGTATCAGGAGAGCAGGAATGCGATTGGATATGCCGAAAATTTAGTAAATGCCATTTCCAAGAAGTTATCGGAAAATCAGTATCAGGAGAGCAGGAAAGACTGTGGGATTCCAATAACAATCTCCATATTTGGATAAAAGTTTTCATTCTATTTCGAATACAGAATGATTCTGATATGAGTATCAGGAGAGCAAGAATGCGATTGGATATGCCGAAGAATTAGTAAATGCCATTTCCAAGAATTTATCCGAAAATGAGTATCAGGAGAGCAGAAACGACTGTAGGATTCCAATAACAATCTTTATATTTGGGTAAAAGTTTTCATTTCATTCTGAAGACAGAATGATTCTATTAGATCAGGAGAACAGAAATGCGATTGGATATGCCGAAAAATTAGTAAATGCCATTTTCGAAAAGTTATCGGAAAATGAGTATCAGGAGAGCAGAAACGACTATGGGATTCCAATAACAATCCACATATTTGGGTACAGGTTTTCATTCTATTCCGAAGACAGAATAATTCTGATATGAGTATCAGGAGAGCAGAAATGCGATTGGATATGCCGAAAATTCTGTAAATGCCATTTCCAAGAATTTATCGGAAAATGAGTATCAGGAGAGCAGAAACGACTGTGGGATTCCAATAACAATCTTTATATTTGGGTAAAAGTTTTCATTCCATTCCGAAGACAGAATGATTCTGACATGAGTATCAGGAGAGCAGATATGCGATTGGATATGCCGAAAATTCTGTAAACGCCATTTCCAAGAATTTATCTGAAAATGAGTATCAGGAGAGCAGAAACGACTGTGGCATTCCAATAACAATCTCCATATTTGGGTAAAAGTTTTCATTCTATTCCGAATACAGAATAATTCTGATATGAGTATCAGGAGAGCAGGAATGCGATTGGATATGCCGAAAACTTAGTAAATGCCATTTTCAAAAAGTTATCGGAAAATCAGTATCAGGAGAGCAGAAACGACTGTGGCATTCCAATAACAATCTCCATATTTGGGTAAAAGTTTTCATTCTATTCCGAATACAGAATAATTCTGATATGAGTATCAGGAGAGCAGGAATGCGATTGGATATGCCGAAAACTTAGTAAATGCCATTTTCAAAAAGTTATCGGAAAATCAGTATCAGGAGAGCAGGAAAGACTGTGGGATTCCAATAACAATCTCCATATTTGGGTAAAAGTTTTCATTCTATTCCGAATACAGAAAAATTCTGATATGAGTATCAGGAGAACAGAAATGCGATTGGATATGCCGAAAAATTAGTAAATGCCATTTTCGAAAAGTTATCGGAAAATGAGTATCAGGAGAGCAGAAACGACTATGGGATTCCAATAACAATCCACATATTTGGGTAAAAGTTTTCATTCTATTCCGAAGACAGAATAATTCTGATATGAGTATCAGGAGAGCAGAAATGCGATTGGATATGCCGAAAATTCTGTAAATGCCATTTCCAAGAATTTATCGGAAAATGAGTATCAGGAGAGCAGAAACGACTGTGGGATTCCAATAACAATCTTTATATTTGGGTAAAAGTTTTCATTCCATTCCGAAGACAGAATGATTCTGACATGAGTATCAGGAGAGCAGATATGCGATTGGATATGCCGAAAATTCTGTAAACGCCATTTCCAAGAATTTATCTGAAAATGAGTATCAGGAGAGCAGAAACGACTGTGGCATTCCAATAACAATCTCCATATTTGGGTAAAAGTTTTCATTCTATTCCGAATACAGAATAATTCTGATATGAGTATCAGGAGAGCAGGAATGCGATTGGATATGCCGAAAACTTAGTAAATGCCATTTTCAAAAAGTTATCGGAAAATCAGTATCAGGAGAGCAGGAAAGACTGTGGGATTCCAATAACAATCTCCATATTTGGGCAAAAGTTTTCATTCTATTCCGAATACAGAATAATTCTGATATGAGTATCAGGAGAGCCGGAATGCGATTGGATATGCCGAAAAATTAGTAAATGCCATTTTCAAAAAGTTATCGGAAAATCAGTATCAGGAGAGCAGGAAAGACTGTGGGATTCCAATAAAAATCTCCATATTTGGGTAAAAGTTTTCATTCTATTTCGAATACAGAATGATTCTGATATGAGTATCAGGAGAGCAGGAATGCGATTGGATATGCCGAAAAATTAGCAAATGCCATTTTCAAGAAGTTATCGGAAAATCAGTATCTGGAGAGCAGGAAAGACTGTGGGATTCCAATAACAATCTCCATATTTGGGTAAAAGTTTTCATTCTCTTTCGAATACAGAATGATTCTGATATGAGTATCAGGAGAGCAGGAATGCGATTGGATATGCCGAAAATTTAGTAAATGCCATTTCCAAGAAGTTATCGGAAAATGAGTATCAGGAGAGCAGGAAAGACTGTGGGATTCCAATAACAATCTCCATATTTGGATGAAAGTTTTCATTCTATTTCGAATACAGAATGATTCTGATATGAGTATCAGGAGAGCAAGAATGCGATTGGATATGCCGAAAAATTAGTAAATGCCATTTCCAAGAAGTTATCGGAAAATGAGTATCAGGAGAGCAGAAACGACTGTGGGATTCCAATAACAATCTTTATATTTGGGTAAAAGTTTTCATTTCATTCCGAAGACAGAATGATTCTGATATTAGTATCAGGAGAGCAGAAACGACTGTGGGATTCCAATAACAATCACCATATCTGGGAAAAAGTTTTCATTCTATTCCGAGAACAGAATGATCCTGACATGAGTATCAGGAGAGCCGGAATGCGATTGGATATGCCGAAAAATTTGTAAACGCCATTTCCAAGAAGTTATCATAAAATGAGTATCAGGAGAGCAGAAACGACTGTGGAATTCCATTAACAATCTATATATTTGGGTTAAAGTTTTCATTTCATTCCGAAGACAGAATGATTCTGATATTAGTATCAGGAGAGCAGAAACGACTGTGGGATTCCAATAACAATATCCATATTTGGGTAAAAGTTTTCATTCTATTTCGAATACAGAATGATTCTGATATGAGTATCAGGAGAGCAGGAATGCGATTGGATATGCCGAAAAATTAGTAAATGCCATTTTCAAGAAGTTATCGGAAAATCAGTATCAGGAGAGCAGGAAAGACTGTGGGATTCCAATAACAATCTCCATATTTGGATAAAAGTTTTCATTCTATTCCGAATACAAAATAATTCTGATATGAGTATCAGGAGAGCAGGAATGCGATTGGATATGCCGAAAACTTAGTAAATGCCATTTTCAAAAAGTTATCGGAAAATCAGTATCAGGAGAGCAGGAAAGACTGTGGGATTCCAATAACAATCTCCATATTTGGGTAAAAGTTTTCATTCTATTCCGAATACAGAATAATTCTGATATGAGTATCAGGAGAGCAGGAATGCGATTGGATATGCCGAAAAATTAGTAAATGCCATTTTCAAGAAGTTATCGGAAAATCAGTATCAGGAGAGCAGGAAAGACTGTGGGATTCCAATAACAATCTCCATATTTGGGTAAAAGTTTTCATTCTATTCCGAATACAGAATAATTCTGATATGAGTATCAGGAGAGCAGGAATGCGATTGGATATGCCGAAAAATTAGTAAATGCCATTTTCGAAAAGTTATCGGAAAATGAGTATCAGGAGAGCAGAAACGACTATGGGATTCGAATAACAATCCACATATTTGGGTAAAAGTTTTCATTCTATTCCGAAGACAGAATAATTCTGATATGAGTATCAGGAGAGCAGAAATGCGATTGGATATGCCGAAAATTCTGTAAATGCCATTTCCAAGAATTTATCGGAAAATGAGTATCAGGAGAGCAGAAACGACTGTGGGATTCCAATAACAATCTTTATATTTGGGTAAAAGTTTTCATTCCATTCCGAAGACAGAATGATTCTGACATGAGTATCAGGAGAGCAGATATGCGATTGGATATGCCGAAAATTCTGTAAACGCCATTTCCAAGAATTTATCTGAAAATGAGTATCAGGAGAGCAGAAACGACTGTGGCATTCCAATAACAATCTCCATATTTGGGTAAAAGTTTTCATTCTATTCCGAATACAAAATAATTCTGATATGAGTATCAGGAGAGCAGGAATGCGATTGGATATGCCGAAAACTTAGTAAATGCCATTTTCAAAAAGTTATCGGAAAATCAGTATCAGGAGAGCAGGAAAGACTGTGGGATTCCAATAACAATCTCCATATTTGGGTAAAAGTTTTCATTCTATTCCGAATACAGAATAATTCTGATATGAGTATCAGGAGAGCAGGAATGCGATTGGATATGCCGAAAAATTAGTAAATGCCATTTTCAAGAAGTTATCGGAAAATCAGTATCAGGAGAGCAGGAAAGACTGTGGGATTCCAATAACAATCTCCATATTTGGGTAAAAGTTTTCATTCTATTCCGAATACAGAATAATTCTGATATGAGTATCAGGAGAGCAGGAATGCGATTGGATATGCCGAAAAATTAGTAAATGCCATTTTCGAAAAGTTATCGGAAAATGAGTATCAGGAGAGCAGAAACGACTATGGGATTCGAATAACAATCCACATATTTGGGTAAAAGTTTTCATTCTATTCCGAAGACAGAATAATTCTGATATGAGTATCAGGAGAGCAGAAATGCGATTGGATATGCCGAAAATTCTATAAATGCCATTTCCAAGAATTTATCGGAAAATGAGTATCAGGAGAGCAGAAACGACTGTGGGATTCCAATAACAATCTTTATATTTGGGTAAAAGTTTTCATTCCATTCCGAAGACAGAATGATTCTGACATGAGTATCAGGAGAGCAGATATGCGATTGGATATGCCGAAAATTCTGTAAACGCCATTTCCAAGAATTTATCTGAAAATGAGTATCAGGAGAGCAGAAACGACTGTGGCATTCCAATAACAATCTCCATATTTGGGTAAAAGTTTTCATTCTATTCCGAATACAGAATAATTCTGATATGAGTATCAGGAGAGCAGGAATGCGATTGGATATGCCGAAAACTTAGTAAATGCCATTTTCAAAAAGTTATCGGAAAATCAGTATCAGGAGAGCAGAAACGACTGTGGCATTCCAATAACAATCTCCATATTTGGGTAAAAGTTTTCATTCTATTCCGAATACAGAATAATTCTGATATGAGTATCAGGAGAGCAGGAATGCGATTGGATATGCCGAAAACTTAGTAAATGCCATTTTCAAAAAGTTATCGGAAAATCAGTATCAGGAGAGCAGGAAAGACTGTGGGATTCCAATAACAATCTCCATATTTGGGCAAAAGTTTTCATTCTATTCCGAATACAGAATAATTCTGATATGAGTATCAGGAGAGCCGGAATGCGATTGGATATGCCGAAAAATTAGTAAATGCCATTTTCAAAAAGTTATCGGAAAATCAGTATCAGGAGAGCAGGAAAGACTGTGGGATTCCAATAAAAATCTCCATATTTGGGTAAAAGTTTTCATTCTATTTCGAATACAGAATGATTCTGATATGAGTATCAGGAGAGCAGGAATGCGATTGGATATGCCGAAAAATTAGCAAATGCCATTTTCAAGAAGTTATCGGAAAATCAGTATCTGGAGAGCAGGAAAGACTGTGGGATTCCAATAACAATCTCCATATTTGGGTAAAAGTTTTCATTCTCTTTCGATTACAGAATGATTCTGATATGAGTATCAGGAGAGCAGGAATGCGATTGGATATGCCGAAAATTTAGTAAATGCCATTTCCAAGAAGTTATCGGAAAATGAGTATCAGGAGAGCAGGAAAGACTGTGGGATTCCAATAACAATCTCCATATTTGGATGAAAGTTTTCATTCTATTTCGAATACAGAATGATTCTGATATGAGTATCAGGAGAGCAAGAATGCGATTGGATATGCCGAAAAATTAGTAAATGCCATTTCCAAGAAGTTATCGGAAAATGAGTATCAGGAGAGCAGAAACGACTGTGGGATTCCAATAACAATCTTTATATTTGGGTAAAAGTTTTCATTTCATTCCGAAGACAGAATGATTCTGATATTAGTATCAGGAGAGCAGAAACGACTGTGGGATTCCAATAACAATCACCATATCTGGGAAAAAGTTTTCATTCTATTCCGAAGACAGAATGATCCTGACATGAGTATCAGGAGAGCCGGAATGCGATTGGATATGCCGAAAAATTTGTAAACGCCATTTCCAAGAAGTTATCATAAAATGAGTATCAGGAGAGCAGAAACGACTGTGGAATTCCATTAACAATCTATATATTTGGGTAAAAGTTTTCATTTCATTCCGAAGACAGAATGATTCTGATATTAGTATCAGGAGAGCAGAAACGACTGTGGGATTCCAATAACAATATCCATATTTGGGTAAAAGTTTTCATTCTATTTCGAATACAGAATGATTCTGATATGAGTATCAGGAGAGCAGGAATGCGATTGGATATGCCGAAAAATTAGTAAATGCCATTTTCAAGAAGTTATCGGAAAATCAGTATCAGGAGAGCAGGAAAGACTGTGGGATTCCAATAACAATCTCCATATTTGGATAAAAGTTTTCATTCTATTCCGAATACAGAATAATTCTGATATGAGTATCAGGAGAGCAGGAATGCGATTGGATATGCCGAAAACTTAGTAAATGCCATTTTCAAAAAGTTATCGGAAAATCAGTATCAGGAGAGCAGGAAAGACTGTGGGATTCCAATAACAATCTCCATATTTGGGTAAAAGTTTTCATTCTATTCCGAATACAGAATAATTCTGATATGAGTATCAGGAGAGCAGGAATGCGATTGGATATGCCGAAAAATTAGTAAATGCCATTTTCAAGAAGTTATCGGAAAATCAGTATCAGGAGAGCAGGAAAGACTGTGGGATTCCAATAACAATCTCCATATTTGGGTAAAAGTTTTCATTCTATTCCGAATACAGAATAATTCTGATATGAGTATCAGGAGAGCAGGAATGCGATTGGATATGCCGAAAAATTAGTAAATGCCATTTTCAAGAAGTTATCGGAAAATCAGTATCAGGAGAGCAGGAAAGACTGTGGGATTCCAATAACAATCTCCATATTTGGATAAAAGTTTTCATTCTATTTCGAATACAGAATGATTCTGATATGAGTATCAGGAGAGCAGGAATGCGATTGGATATGCCGAAAAATTAGTAAATGCCATTTCCAAGAAGTTATCGGAAAATGAGTATCTGGAGAGCAGGAAAGACTGTGGGATTCCAATAAAAATCTCCATATTTGGGTAAAAGTTTTCATTCTATTTCGAATACAGAATGATTCTGATATGAGTATCAGGAGAGCAGGAATGCGATTGGATATGCCGAAAAATTAGCAAATGCCATTTTCAAGAAGTTATCGGAAAATCAGTATCTGGAGAGCAGGAAAGACTGTGGGATTCCAATAACAATCTCCATATTTGGGAAAAAGTTTTCATTCTATTTCGAATACAGAATGATTCTGATATGAGTATCAGGAGAGCAGGAATGCGATTGGATATGCCGAAAAATTAGTAAATGCCATTTCCAAGAAGTTATCGGAAAATGAGTATCAGGAGAGCAGGAAAGACTGTGAGATTCCAATAACAATCTCCATATTTGGATGAAAGTTTTCATTCTATTTCGAATACAGAATGATTCTGATATGAGTATCAGGAGAGCAAGGATGCGATTGGATATGCCGTAAAATTAGTAAATGCCATTTCCAAGAAGTTATCGGAAAATGAGTATCAGGAGAGCAGAAACGACTGTGGGATTCCAATAACAATCTTTATATTTGGGTAAAAGTTTTCATTTCATTCCGAAGACAGAATGATTCTGATATTAGTATCAGGAGAGCAGAAACGACTGTGGGATTCCAATAACAATCACCATATCTGGGAAAAAGTTTTCATTCTATTCCGAAGACAGAATGATTCTGACATGAGTATCAGGAGAGCCGGAATGCGATTGGATATGCCGAAAAATTTGTAAACGCCATTTCCAACAAGTTATCATAAAATGAGTATCAGGAGAGCAGAAACGACTGTGGAATTCCATTAACAATCTTTATTGTTGGGTAGAAGTTTTCATTTTGATTCCGAAGACAGAATGATTCTGATATTAGTATCATGAGAGCAGGAAAGACTGTGGGATTCCAATAACAATCTCCATATTTGGGTAAAAGTTTTCATTCTATTTCGAATACAGAATGATTCTGATATGAGTATCAGGAGAGCAGGAATGCGATTGGATATGCCGAAAATTTAGTAAATGCCATTTCCAAGAAGTTATCGGAAAATCAGTATCAGGAGAGCAGGAAAGACTGTGGGATTCCAATAACAATCTCCATATTTGGATAAAAGTTTTCATTCTATTTCGAATACAGAATGATTCTGATATGAGTATCAGGAGAGCAAGAATGCGATTGGATATGCCGAAAAATTAGTAAATGCCATTTCCAAGAAGTTATCGGAAAATGAGTTTCAGGAGAGCAGAAACGACTGTGGGATTCCAATAACAATCTTTATATTTGGGTAAAAGTTTTCATTTCATTCCGAAGACAGAATGATTCTGATATTAGTATCAGGAGAGCAGAAACGACTGTGGGATTCCAATAACAATCACCATATCTGGGAAAAAGTTTTCATTCTATTCCGAAGACAGAATGATTCTGACATAAGTATCAGGTGAGCAGGAATGCGATTGGATATGCCGAAAAATTTGTAAACGCCATTTCCAAGAAGTTATCGGAAAATGAGTGTCAGGAGAGCAGGAAAGACTGTGGGATTCCAATAACAATCTCTATATTTGGGTAAAACTTTTCATTCTATTTCGAATACTGAATGATTCTGATATGAGTATCAGGAGAGCAGGAATGCGATTGGATATGCCGAAAAATTAGTAAATGCCATTTCCAAGAAGTTATCGGAAAATGAGTATCAGGAGAGCAGGAAAGACTGTGGGATTCCAATAACAATCTCCATATCTGGGAAAAAGTTTTCATTCTATTCCGAAGACAGAATGATTCTGACATGAGTATCAGGAGAGCCGGAATGCGAATGGATATGCCGAAAAATTTGTAAACGCCATTTCCAAGAAGTTATCGGAAAATGAGTGTCAGGAGAGCAGGAAAGACTGTGGGATTCCAATAACAATCTCTATATTTGGGTAAAACTTTTCATTCTATTTCGAATACTGAATGATTCTGATATGAGTATCAGGAGAGCAGGAATGCGATTGGATATGCCGAAAAATTAGTAAATGCCATTTCCAAGAATTTATCGGAAAATGAGTATCAGGAGAGCAGGAAAGACTGTGGGATTCCAATAACAATCTCCATATTTGGGTAAAAGTTTTCATTCTATTTCGAATACAGAATGATTCTGATATGAGTATCAGGAGAGCAGGAATGCGATTGGATATGCCGAAAAATTAGTAAATGCCATTTCCAAGAAGTTATCGGAAAATGAGTATCAGGAGAGCAGGAAAGACTGTGGGATTCCAATAACAATCTCCATATTTGGATAAAAGTTTTCATTCTATTTCGTATACAGAATGATTCTGATACGAATATCAGGAGAGCAGGAATGCGATTGGATATGCCGAAAAATTAGTAAATGCAATTTTCAAGAAGTTATCGGAAAATCAGTATCAGGAGAGCAGGAAAGACAGTGGGATTCCAATAACAATCTCCATATTTGGATAAAAGTTTTCATTCTATTTCGAATACAGAATGATTCTGATATGAGTATCAGGAGAGCAGGAATGCGGTTGGATATGCCGAAAAATTAGTAAATGCCATTTCCAAGAAGTTATCGGAAAATGAGTATCAGGAGAGCAGGAAAGACTGTGGGATTCCAATAACAATCTCCATATTTGGATAAAAAATTTCATTCTATTTCGAATACAGAATGATTCTGATATGAGTATCAGGAGAGCAGGAATGCGATTGGATATGCCGAAAAATTAGTAAATGCCTTTTCCAAGAAGTTATCGAAAAATGAGTATCAGGAGAGCAGAAACGACTGTGGGATTCCAATAACAATCTTTATATTTGGGTAAAAGTTTTCATTTCATTCCGAAGACAGAATGATTCTGATATTAGTATCAGGAGAGCAGAAACGACTGTGAGATTCCAATAACAATCACCATATCTGGGAAAAAGTTTTCATTCTATTCCGAAGACAGAATGATTCTGACATGAGTATCAGGAGAGCCGGAATGCGAATGGATATGCCGAAAAATTTGTAAACGCCATTTCCAAGAAGTTATCGGAAAATGAGTGTCAGGAGAGCAGGAAAGACTGTGGGATTCCAATAACAATCTCTATATTTGGGTAAAACTTTTCATTCTATTTCGAATACTGAAGGATTCTGATGAGTATCAGGAGAGCAGGAATGCGATTGGATATGCCGAAAAATTAGTAAATGCCATTTCCAAGAAGTTATCGGAAAATGAGTATCAGGAGAGCAGGAAAGACTGTGGGATTCCAATAACAATCTCCATATCTGGGAAAAAATTTTCATTCTATTCCGAAGACAGAATGATTCTGACATGAGTATCAGGAGAGCCGGAATGCGATTGGATATGCCGAAAAATTTGTAAACGCCATTTCCAAGAAGTTATCGGAAAATGAGTGTCAGGAGAGCAGGAAAGACTGTGGGATTCCAATAACAATCTCTATATTTGGGTAAAACTTTTCATTCTATTCCGAATACTGAATGATTCTGATATGAGTATCAGGAGAGCAGGAATGCGATTGGATATGCCGAAAAATTAGTAAATGCCATTTCCAAGAAGTTATCGGAAAATGAGTATCAGGAGAGCAGGAAAGACTGTGGGATTCCAATAACAATCTCCATATTTGGATAAAAGTTTTCATTCTATTTCGAATACAGAATGATTCTGATACGAATATCAGGAGAGCAGGAATGCGATTGGATATGCCGAAAAATTAGTAAATGCCATTTTCGAGAAGTTATCGGAAAATCAGTATCAGGAGAGCAGGAAAGACAGTGGGATTCCAATAACAATCTCCATATTTGGATAAAAGTTTTCATTCTATTTCGAATACAGAATGATTCTGATATGAGTATCAGGAGAGCAGGAATGCGGTTGGATATGCCGAAAAATTAGTAAATGCCATTTCCAAGAAGTTATCGGAAAATGAGTATCAGGAGAGCAGAAACGACTGTGGGATTCCAATAACAATCTCCATATTTGGGTAAAAGTTTTCATTCTATTCCGAATACAGAATAATTCTGATATGAGTATCAGGAGAGCAGGAATGCGATTGGATATGCCGAAAAATTAGTAAATGCCATTTTCAAGGAGTTATCGGAAAATCAGTATCAGGAGAGCAGGAAAGACTGTGGGATTCCAATAACAATCTCCATATTTGGATAAAAGTTTTCATTCTATTTCGAATACAGAATGATTCTGATATGAGTATCAGGAGAGCAAGAATGCGATTGGATATGCCGAAAAATTAGTAAATGCCATTTCCAAGAAGTTATCGGAAAATGAGTATCAGGAGAGCAGAAACGACTGTGGGATTCCAATAACAATCTTTATATTTGGGTAAAAGTTTTCATTTCATTCCGAAGACAGAATGATTCTGATATTAGTATCAGGAGAGCAGAAACGACTGTGGGATTCCAATAACAATCTCCATATTTGGATAAAAAATTTCATTCTATTTCGAATACAGAATGATTCTGATATGAGTATCAGGAGAGCAGGAATGCGATTGGATATGCCGAAAAATTAGTAAATGCCTTTTCCAAGAAGTTATCGAAAAATGAGTATCAGGAGAGCAGAAACGACTGTGGGATTCCAATAACAATCTTTATATTTGGGTAAAAGTTTTCATTTCATTCCGAAGACAGAATGATTCTGATATTAGTATCAGGAGAGCAGAAACGACTGTGAGATTCCAATAACAATCACCATATCTGGGAAAAAGTTTTCATTCTATTCCGAAGACAGAATGATTCTGACATGAGTATCAGGAGAGCCGGAATGCGAATGGATATGCCGAAAAATTTGTAAACGCCATTTCCAAGAAGTTATCGGAAAATGAGTGTCAGGAGAGCAGGAAAGACTGTGGGATTCCAATAACAATCTCTATATTTGGGTAAAACTTTTCATTCTATTTCGAATACTGAAGGATTCTGATGAGTATCAGGAGAGCAGGAATGCGATTGGATATGCCGAAAAATTAGTAAATGCCATTTCCAAGAAGTTATCGGAAAATGAGTATCAGGAGAGCAGGAAAGACTGTGGGATTCCAATAACAATCTCCATATCTGGGAAAAAGTTTTCATTCTATTCCGAAGACAGAATGATTCTGACATGAGTATCAGGAGAGCCGGAATGCGATTGGATATGCCGAAAAATTTGTAAACGCCATTTCCAAGAAGTTATCGGAAAATGAGTGTCAGGAGAGCAGGAAAGACTGTGGGATTCCAATAACAATCTCTATATTTGGGTAAAACTTTTCATTCTATTTCGAATACTGAATGATTCTGATATGAGTATCAGGAGAGCAGGAATGCGATTGGATATGCCGAAAAATTAGTAAATGCCATTTCCAAGAAGTTATCGGAAAATGAGTATCAGGAGAGCAGGAAAGACTGTGGGATTCCAATAACAATCTCCATATTTGGATAAAAGTTTTCATTCTATTTCGAATACAGAATGATTCTGATACGAATATCAGGAGAGCAGGAATGCGATTGGATATGCCGAAAAATTAGTAAATGCCATTTTCAAGAAGTTATCGGAAAATCAGTATCAGGAGAGCAGGAAAGACAGTGGGATTCCAATAACAATCTCCATATTTGGATAAAAGTTTTCATTCTATTTCGAATACAGAATGATTCTGATATGAGTATCAGGAGAGCAGGAATGCGGTTGGATATGCCGAAAAATTAGTAAATGCCATTTCCAAGAAGTTATCGGAAAATCAGTATCAGGAGAGCAGGAAAGACTGTGGGATTCCAATAACAATCTCCATATTTGGATAAAAGTTTTCATTCTATTTCGAATACAGAATGATTCTGATATGAGTATCAGGAGAGCAAGAATGCGATTGGATATGCCGAAAAATTAGTAAATGCCATTTCCAAGAAGTTATCGGAAAATGAGTATCAGGAGAGCAGAAACGACTGTGGGATTCCAATAACAATCTTTATATTTGGGTAAAAGTTTTCATTTCATTCCGAAGACAGAATGATTCTGATATTAGTATCAGGAGAGCAGAAACGACTGTGGGATTCCAATAACAATCACCATATCTGGGAAAAAGTTTTCATTCTATTCCGAAGACAGAATGATTCTGACATGAGTATCAGGAGAGCCGGAATGCGATTGGATATGCCGAAAAATTTGTAAACGCCATTTCCAAGAAGTTATCGGAAAATGAGTGTCAGGAGAGCAGGAAAGACTGTGGGATTCCAATAACAATCTCTATATTTGGGTAAAACTTTTCATTCTATTTCGAATACTGAATGATTCTGAAATGAGTATCAGGAGAGCAGGAATGCGATTGGATATGCCGAAAAATTAGTAAATGCCATTTCCAAGAATTTATCGGAAAATGAGTATCAGGAGAGCAGGAAAGACTGTGGGATTCCAATAACAATCTCCATATTTGGGTAAAAGTTTTCATTCTATTTCGAATACAGAATGATTCTGATATGAGTATCAGGAGAGCAGGAATGCGATTGGATATGCCGAAATATTAGTAAATGCCATTTCCAAGAAGTTATCGGAAAATCAGTATCAGGAGAGCAGAAACGACTGTGGGATTCCAATAACAATCTCCATATTTGGGTAAAAGTTTTCATTCTATTCCGAATACAGAATAATTCTGATATGAGTATCAGGAGAGCAGGAATGCGATTGGATATGCCGAAAAATTAGTAAATGCCATTTCCAAGAATTTATCGGAAAATGAGTATCAGGAGAGCAGGAAAGACTGTGGGATTCCAATAACAATCTCCATATTTGGGTAAAAGTTTTCATTCTATTTCGAATACAGAATGATTCTGATATGAGTATCAGGAGAGCAGGAATGCGATTGGATATGCCGAAAAATTAGTAAATGCCATTTCCAAGAAGTTATCGGAAAATGAGTATCAGGAGAGCAGGAAAGACTGTGGGATTCCAATAACAATCTCCATATTTGGATAAAAGTTTTCATTCTATCTCGAATACAGAATGATTCTGATACGAATATCAGGAGAGCAGGAATGCGATTGGATATGCCGAAAAATTAGTAAATGCCATTTTCAAGAAGTTATCGGAAAATCAGTATCAGGAGAGCAGGAAAGACAGTGGGATTCCAATAACAATCTCTATATTTGGATAAAAGTTTTCATTCTATTTCGAATACAGAATGATTCTGATATTAGTATCAGGAGAGCAGGAATGCGGTTGGATATGCCGAAAAATTAGTAAATGCCATTTCCAAGAAGTTATCGGAAAATGAGTATCAGGAGAGCAGGAAAGACTGTGGGATTCCAATAACAATCTCCATATTTGGATAAAAGTTTTCATTCTATTTCGAATACAGAATGATTCTGATATGAGTATCAGGAGAGCAGGAATGCGATTGGATATGCCGAAAAATTAGTAAATGCCTTTTCCAAGAAGTTATCGGAAAATGAGTATCAGGAGAGCAGGAAAGACTGTGGGATTCCAATAACAATCTCCATATTTGGGTAAAAGTTTTCATTCTATTTCGAATACAGAATGATTCTGATATGAGTATCAGGAGAGCAGGAATGCGATTGGATATGCCGAAATATTAGTAAATGCCATTTCCAAGAAGTTATCGGAAAATCAGTATCAGGAGAGCAGAAACGACTGTGGGATTCCAATAACAATCTCCATATTTGGGTAAAAGTTTTCATTCTATTCCGAATACAGAATAATTCTGATATGAGTATCAGGAGAGCAGGAATGCGATTGGATATGCCGAAAAATTAGTAAATGCCATTTCCAAGAATTTATCGGAAAATGAGTATCAGGAGAGCAGGAAAGACTGTGGGATTCCAATAACAATCTCCATATTTGGGTAAAAGTTTTCATTCTATTTCGAATACAGAATGATTCTGATATGAGTATCAGGAGAGCAGGAATGCGATTGGATATGCCGAAAAATTAGTAAATGCCATTTCCAAGAAGTTATCGGAAAATGAGTATCAGGAGAGCAGGAAAGACTGTGGGATTCCAATAACAATCTCCATATTTGGATAAAAGTTTTCATTCTATCTCGAATACAGAATGATTCTGATACGAATATCAGGAGAGCAGGAATGCGATTGGATATGCCGAAAAATTAGTAAATGCCATTTTCAAGAAGTTATCGGAAAATCAGTATCAGGAGAGCAGGAAAGACAGTGGGATTCCAATAACAATCTCTATATTTGGATAAAAGTTTTCATTCTATTTCGAATACAGAATGATTCTGATATTAGTATCAGGAGAGCAGGAATGCGGTTGGATATGCCGAAAAATTAGTAAATGCCATTTCCAAGAAGTTATCGGAAAATGAGTATCAGGAGAGCAGGAAAGACTGTGGGATTCCAATAACAATCTCCATATTTGGATAAAAGTTTTCATTCTATTTCGAATACAGAATGATTCTGATATGAGTATCAGGAGAGCAGGAATGCGATTGGATATGCCGAAAAATTAGTAAATGCCTTTTCCAAGAAGTTATCGGAAAATGAGTATCAGGAGAGCAGGAAAGACTGTGGGATTCCAATAACAATCTCCATATTTGGGAAAAAGTTTTCATTCAATTTCGAATACAGAATGATTCTGATATGAGTATCAGGAGAGCAGGAATGCGATTGGATATGCCGAAAAATTAGTAAATGCCATTTCCAAGAAGTTATCGGAAAATGAGTATCAGGAGAGCAGGAAAGACTGTGGGATTCCAATAACAATCTCCATATTTGGATAAAAGTTTTCATTCTATTTCGAATACAGAATGATTCTGATACGAATATCAGGAGAGCAGGAATGCGATTGGATATGCCGAAAAATTAGTAAATGCCATTTCCAAGAATTTATCGGAAAATGAGTATCAGGAGAGCAGGAAAGACTGTGGGATTCCAATAACAATCTCCATATTTGGGTAAAAGTTTTCATTCTATTTCGAATACAGAATGATTCTGATATGAGTATCAGGAGAGCAGGAATGCGATTGGATATGCCGAAAAATTAGTAAATGCCATTTCCAAGAAGTTATCGGAAAATGAGTATCAGGAGAGCAGGAAAGACTGTGGGATTCCAATAACAATCTCCATATTTGGATAAAAGTTTTCATTCTATTTCGAATACAGAATGATTCTGATACGAATATCAGGAGAGCAGGAATGCGATTGGATATGCCGAAAAATTAGTAAATGCCATTTTCAAGAAGTTATCGGAAAATCAGTATCAGGAGAGCAGGAAAGACAGTGGGATTCCAATAACAATCTCTATATTTGGATAAAAGTTTTCATTCTATTTCGAATACAGAATGATTCTGATATTGAGTATCAGGAGAGCAGGAATGCGATTGGATATGCCGAAAAATTAGTAAATGCCATTTCCAAGAAGTTATCGGAAAATGAGTATCAGGAGAGCAGGAAAGACTGGGATTCCAATAACAATCTCCATATTTGGATAAAAGTTTTCATTCTATTTCGAATACAGAATTATTCTGATACGAATATCAGGAGAGCAGGAATGCGATTGGATATGCCGAAAAATTAGTAAATGCCATTTTCAAGAAGTTATCGGAAAATCAGTATCAGGAGAGCAGGAAAGACAGTGGGATTCCAATAACAATCTCCATATTTGGATAAAAGTTTTCATTCTATTTCGAATACAGAATGATTCTGATATGAGTATCAGGAGAGCAGGAATGCGATTGGATATACCGTAAAATTAGTAAATGCCATTTCCAAGAAGTTATCGGAAAATGACTATCAGGAGAGCAGGAAAGACTGTGGGTAAAAGTTTTCATTCTCTTTCGAATACAGAATGATTCTGATATGAGTATCAGGAGAGCAGGAATGCGATTGGATATGCCGAAAATTTAGTAAATGCCATTTCCAAGAAGTTATCGGAAAATGAGTATCAGGAGAGCAGGAAAGACTGTGGGATTCCAATAACAATCTCCATATTTGAATGAAAGTTTTCATTCTATTTCGAATACAGAATGATTCTGATATGAGTATCAGGAGAGCAAGAATGCGATTGGATATGCCGAAAAATCTCGGAAAATCAGTATCAGGAGAGCAGGAAAGACAGTGGGATTCCAATAACAATCTCCATATTTGGATAAAAGTTTTCATTCTATTTCGAATACAGAATGATTCTGATATGAGTATCAGGAGAGCAGGAATGCGGTTGGATATGCCGAAAAATTAGTAAATGCCATTTCCAAGAAGTTATCGGAAAATGAGTATCAGGAGAGCAGGAAAGACTGTGTGATTCCAATAACAATCTCCATATTTGGATAAAAAATTTCATTCTATTTCGAATACAGAATGATTCTGATATGAGTATCAGGAGAGCAGGAATGCGATTGGATATGCCGAAAAATTAGTAAATGCCTTTTCCAAGAAGTTATCGAAAAATGAGTATCAGGAGAGCAGGAAAGACTGTGGGATTCCAATAACAATCTCCATATTTGGGAAAAAGTTTTCATTCTATTTCGAATACAGAATGATTCTGATATGAGTATCAGGAGAGCAGGAATGCGATTGGATATGCCGAAAAATTAGTAAATGCCATTTCCAAGAAGTTATCGGAAAATGAGTATCAGGAGAGCAGGAAAGACTGTGGGATTCCAATAACAATCTCCATATTTGGATGAAAGTTTTCATTCTATTTCGAATACAGAATGATTCTGATACGAATATCAGGAGAGCAGGAATGCGATTGGATATGCCGAAAAATTAGTTAATGCCATTTTCAAGAAGTTATCGGAAAATCAGTATCAGGAGAGCAGGAAAGACAGTGGGATTCCAATAACAATCTCCATATTTGGATAAAAGTTTTCATTCTATTTCGAATACAGAATGATTCTGATATGAGTATCAGGAGAGCAGGAATGCGGTTGGATATGCCGAAAAATTAGTAAATGCCATTTCCAAGAAGTTATCGGAAAATGAGTATCAGGAGAGCAGAAACGACTGTGGGATTCCAATAACAATCTCCATATTTGGGTAAAAGTTTTCATTCTATTCCGAATACAGAATAATTCTGATATGAGTATCAGGAGAGCAGGAATGCGATTGGATATGCCGAAAAATTAGTAAATGCCATTTTCAAGGAGTTATCGGAAAATCAGTATCAGGAGAGCAGGAAAGACTGTGGGATTCCAATAACAATCTCCATATTTGGATAAAAGTTTTCATTCTATTTCGAATACAGAATGATTCTGATATGAGTATCAGGAGAGCAAGAATGCGATTGGATATGCCGAAAAATTAGTAAATGCCATTTCCAAGAAGTTATCGGAAAATGAGTATCAGGAGAGCAGAAACGACTGTGGGATTCCAATAACAATCTTTATATTCGGGTAAAAGTTTTCATTTCATTCCGAAGACAAAATGATTCTGATATTAGTATCAGGAGAGCAGAAACGACTGTGGGATTCCAATAACAATCACCATATCTGGGAAAAAGTTTTCATTCTATTCCGAAGACAGAATGATTCTGACATGAGTATCAGGAGAGCCGGAATGCGATTGGATATGCCGAAAAATTTGTAAACGCCATTTCCAAGAAGTTATCGGAAAATGAGTGTCAGGAGAGCAGGAAAGACTGTGGGATTCCAATAACAATCTCTATATTTGGGTAAAACTTTTCATTCTATTTCGAATACTGAATGATTCTGATATGAGTATCAGGAGAGCAGGAATGCGATTGGATATGCCGAAAAATTAGTAAATGCCATTTCCAAGAAGTTATCGGAAAATGAGTATCAGGAGAGCAGGAAAGACTGTGGGATTCCAATAACAATCTCCATATCTGGGAAAAAGTTTTCATTCTATTCCGAAGACAG
This sequence comes from Gastrophysa polygoni, assembly GCA_963576655.1. Lineage (NCBI taxonomy): Eukaryota > Metazoa > Arthropoda > Insecta > Coleoptera > Chrysomelidae > Gastrophysa > Gastrophysa polygoni. Next base: position 22,348 of record CAUYVZ010000001.1, read on the forward strand.
AATGATTCTGACATGAGTATCAGGAGAGCCGGAATGCGATTGGATATGCCGAAAAATTTGTAAACGTCATTTCTAAGAAGTTATCGGAAAATGAGTGTCAGGAGAGTAGGAAAGACTGTGGGATTCCAATAACAATCTCTATATTTGGGTAAAACTTTTCATTCTATTTCGAATACTGAATGATTCTGATATGAGTATCAGGAAAGCAGGAATGCGATTGGATATGCCGAAAAATTAGTAAATGCCATTTCCAAGAATTTATCGGAAAATGAGTATCAGGAGAGCAGGAAAGACTGTGGGATTCCAATAACAATCTCCATATTTGGGTAAAAGTTTTCATTCTATTTCGAATACAGAATGATTCTGATATGAGTATCAGGAGAGCAGGAATGCGATTGGATATGCCGAAAAATTAGTAAATGCCATTTCCAAGAAGTTATCGGAAAATCAGTATCAGGAGAGCAGAAACGACTGTGGGATTCCAATAACAATCTCCATATTTGGGTAAAAGTTCTCATTCTATTCCGAATACAGAATAATTCTGATATGAGTATCAGGAGAGCAGGAATGCGATTGGATATGCCGAAAAATTAGTAAATGCCATTTTCAAGGAGTTATCGGAAAATCAGTATCAGGAGAGCAGGAAAGACTGTGGGATTCCAATAACAATCTCCAAATTTGGATAAAAGTTTTCATTCTATTTCGTATACAGAATGATTCTGATACGAATATCAGGAGAGCAGGAATGCGATTGGATATGCCGAAAAATTAGTAAATGCCATTTTCAAGAAGTTATCGGAAAATCAGTATCAGGAGAGCAGGAAAGACAGTGGGATTCCAATAACAATCTCCATATTTGGATAAAAGTTTTCATTCTATTTCGAATACAGAATGATTCTGATATGAGTATCAGGAGAGCAGGAATGCGGTTGGATATGCCGAAAAATTAGTAAATGCCATTTCCAAGAAGTTATCGGAAAATGAGTATCAGGAGAGCAGGAAAGACTGTGGGATTCCAATAACAATCTCTATATTTGGGTAAAACTTTTTATTCTATTTCGAATACTGAATGATTCTGATATGAGTATCAGGAGAGCAGGAATGCGATTGGATATGCCAAAAAATTAGTAAATGCCATTTCCAAGAAGTTATCGGAAAATGAGTATCAGGAGAGCAGGAAAGACTGTGGGATTCCAATAACAATCTCCATATCTGGGAAAAAGTTTTCATTCTATTCCGAAGACAGAATAGAATGATACTGACATGAGTATCAGGAGAGCCGGAATGCGATTGGATATGCCGAAAAATTTGTAAACGCCATTTCTAAGAAGTTATCGGAAAATGAGTGTCAGGAGAGTAGGAAAGACTGTGGGATTCCAATAACAATCTCTATATTTGGGTAAAACTTTTCATTCTATTACGAATACTGAATGATTCTGATATGAGTATCAGGAGAGCAGGAATGCGATTGGATATGCCGAAAAATTAGTAAATGCCATTCCCAAGAAGTTATCGGAAAATGAGTATCAGGAGAGCAGGAAAGACTGTGGGATTCCAATAACAATCTCCATATTTGGGTAAAAGTTTTCATTCTATTTCGAATACAGAATGATTCTGATATGAGTATCAGGAGAGCAGGAATGCGATTGGATATGCCGAAAAATTAGTAAATGCCATTTCCAAGAAGTTATCGGTAAATCAGTATCAGGAGAGCAGAAACGACTGTGGGATTCCAATAACAATCTCCATATTTGGGTAAAAGTTTTCATTCTATTCCGAATACAGAATAATTCTGATATGAGTATCAGGAGAGCAGGAATGCGATTGGATATGCCGAAAAATTAGTAAATGCCATTTTCAAGGAGTTATCGGAAAATCAGTATCAGGAGAGCAGGAAAGACTGGGATTCCAATAACAATCTCCATATTTGGATAAAAGTTTTCATTCTATTTCGTATACAGAATGATTCTGATACGAATATCAGGAGAGCAGGAATGCGATTGGATATGCCGAAAAATTAGTAAATGCCATTTTCAAGAAGTTATCGGAAAATGAGTATCAGGAGAGCAGGAAAGACTGTGGGATTCCAATAACAATCTCCATATTTGGATAAAAAATTTCATTCTATTTCGAATACAGAATGATTCTGATATGAGTATCAGGAGAGCAGGAATGCGATTGGATATGCCGAAAAATTAGTAAATGCCATTTCCAAGAAGTTATCGGAAAATGAGTATCAGGAGAGCAGGAAAGACTGTGGGATTCCAATAACAATCTCCATATTTGGATAAAAGTTTTCATTCTATTTCGAATACAGAATGATTCTGATACGAATATCAGGAGAGCAGGAATGCGATTGGATATGCCGAAAAATTAGTAAATGCCATTTCCAAGAAGTTATCGGAAAATGAGTATCAGGAGAGCAGGAAAGACTGTGGGATTCCAATAACAATCTCCATATTTGGAAAAAAGTTTTCATTCTATTTCGAATACAGAATGATTCTGATATGAGTATCAGGAGAGCAGGAATGCGATTGGATATGCCGAAAAATTAGTAAATGCCATTTCCAAGAAGTTATCGGAAAATGAGTATCAGGAGAGCAGGAAAGACTGTGGGATTCCAATAACAATCTCCATATTTGGAAAAAAGTTTTCATTCTATTTCGAATACAGAATGATTCTGATATGAGTATCAGGAGAGCAGGAATGCGATTGGATATGCCGAAAAATTAGTAAATGCCATTTCCAAGAAGTTATCGGAAAATGAGTATCAGGAGAGCAGGAAAGACTGTGGGATTCCAATAACAATCTCCATATTTGGATAAAAGTTTTCATTCTATTTCGAATACAGAATGATTCTGATATGAGTATCAGGAGAGCAGGAATTGTGGGATTCCAATAACAATCTCCATATTTGGGAAAAAGTTTTCATTCTATTTCGAATACAGAATGATTCTGATATGAGTATCAGGAGAGCAGGAATGCGATTGGATATGCCGAAAAATTAGTAAATGCCATTTCCAAGAAGTTATCGGAAAATGAGTATCAGGAGAGCAGGAAAGACTGTGGGATTCCAATAACAATCTCCATATTTGGGAAAAAGTTTTCATTCTATTTCGAATACAGAATGATTCTGATATGAGTATCAGGAGAGCAGGAATGCGATTGGATATGCCGAAAAATTAGTAAATGCCATTTCCAAGAAGTTATCGGAAAATGAGTATCAGGAGAGCAGGAAAGACTGTGGGATTCCAATAACAATCTCCATATTTGGATAAAAGTTTTCATTCTATTTCGAATACAGAATGATTCTGATACGAATATCAGGAGAGCAGGAATGCGATTGGATATGCCGAAAAATTAGTAAATGCCATTTTCAAGAAGTTATCGGAAAATCAGTATCAGGAGAGCAGGAAAGACAGTGGGATTCCAATAACAATCTCCATATTTGGATAAAAGTTTTCATTCTATTTCGAATACAGAATGATTCTGATATGAGTATCAGGAGAGCAGGAATGCGGTTGGATATGCCGAAAAATTAGTAAATGCCATTTCCAAGAAGTTATCGGAAAATGAGTATCAGGAGAGCAGAAACGACTGTGGGATTCCAATAACAATCTTTATATTTGGGTAAAAGTTTTCATTTCATTCCGAAGACAGAATGATTCTGATATTAGTATCAGGAGAGCAGAAACGACTGTGGGATTCCAATAACAATCACCATATCTGGGAAAAAGTTTTCATTCTATTCCGAAGACAGAATGATTCTGACATGAGTATCAGGAGAGCCGGAATGCGATTGGATATGCCGAAAAATTTGTAAACGCCATTTCCAAGAAGTTATCGGAAAATGAGTGTCAGGAGAGCAGGAAAGACTGTGGGATTCCAATAACAATCTCTATATTTGGGTAAAACTTTTCATTCTATTTCGAATACTGAATGATTCTGATATGAGTATCAGGAGAGCAGGAATGCGATTGGATATGCCGAAAAATTAGTAAATGCCATTTCCAAGAAGTTATCGGAAAATGAGTATCAGGAGAGCAGGAAAGACTGGGATTCCAATAACAATCTCCATATCTGGGAAAAAGTTTTCTTTCTATTCCGAAGACAGAATGATTCTGACATGAGTATCAGGAGAGCCGGAATGCGATTGGATATGCCGAAAAATTTGTAAACGCCATTTCTAAGAAGTTATCGGAAAATGAGTGTCAGGAGAGTAGGAAAGACTGTGGGATTCCAATAACAATCTCCATATTTGGGTAAAAGTTTTCATTCTATTTCGAATACAGAATGATTCTGATATGAGTATCAGGAGAGCAGGAATGCGATTGGATATGCCGAAAAATTAGTAAATGCCATTTCCAAGAAGTTATCGGAAAATGAGTATCAGGAGAGCAGGAAAGACTGTGGGATTCCAATAACAATCTCCATATTTGGATAAAAGTTTTCATTCTATTTCGAATACAGAATGATTCTGATATGAGTATCAGGAGAGCAGGAATGCGATTGGATATGCCGAAAAATTAGTAAATGCCTTTTCCAAGAAGTTATCGGAAAATGAGTATCAGGAGAGCAGGAAAGACTGTGGGATTCCAATAACAATCTCCATATTTGGGAAAAAGTTTTCATTCTATTTCGAATACAGAATGATTCTGATATGAGTATCAGGAGAGCAGGAATGCGATTGGATATGCCGAAAAATTAGTAAATGCCATTTCCAAGAAGTTATAGGAAAATGAGTATCAGGAGAGCAGGAAAGACTGTGGGATTCCAATAACAATCTCCATATTTGGATAAAAGTTTTCATTCTATTTCGAATACAGAATGATTCTGATACGAATATCAGGAGAGCAGGAATGCGATTGGATATGCCGAAAAATTAGTAAATGCCATTTCCAAGAAGTTATCGGAAAATGAGTATCAGGAGAGCAGGAAAGACTGTGGGATTCCAATAACAATCTCCATATTTGGATAAAAGTTTTCATTCTATTTCGAATACAGAATGATTCTGATACGAATATCAGGAGAGCAGGAATGCGATTGGATATGCCGAAAAATTAGTAAATGCCATTTTCAAGAAGTTATCGGAAAATCAGTATCAGGAGAGCAGGAAAGACAGTGGGATTCCAATAACAATCTCTATATTTGGATAAAAGTTTTCATTCTATTCCGAATACAGAATGATTCTGATATGAGTATCAGGAGAGCAGGAATGCGGATGGATATGCCGAAAAATTAGTAAATGCCTTTTCCAAGAAGTTATCGGAAAATGAGTATCAGGAGAGCAGGAAAGACTGTGGGATTCCAATAACAATCTCCATATTTGGGAAAAAGTTTTCATTCTATTTCGAATACAGAATGATTCTGATATGAGTATCAGGAGAGCAGGAATGCGATTGGATAGGCCGAAAAATTAGTAAATGCCATTTCCAAGAAGTTATCGGAAAATGAGTATCAGGAGAGCAGGAAAGACTGTGGGATTCCAATAACAATCTCCATATTTGGATAAAAGTTTTCATTCTATTTCGAATACAGAATGATTCTGATACGGATATCAGGAGAGCAGGAATGCGATTGGATATGCCGAAAAATTAGTAAATGCCATTTTCAAGAAGTTATCGGAAAATCAGTATCAGGAGAGCAGGAAAGACAGTGGGATTCCAATAACAATCTCCATATTTGGATAAAAGTTTTCATTCTATTTCGAATACAGAATGATTCTGATATGAGTATCAGGAGAGCAGGAATGCGATTGGATATGCCGAAAAATTAGTAAATGCCATTTCCAAGAAGTTATCGGAAAATGAGTATCAGGAGAGCAGGAAAGACTGTGGGATTCCAATAACAATCTCCATATTTGGAAAAAAGTTTTCATTCTATTTCGAATACAGAATGATTCTGATATGAGTATCAGGAGAGCAGGAATGCGATTGGATATGCCGAAAAATTAGTAAATGCCATTTTCAAGAAGTCATCGGAAAATCAGTATCAGGAGAGCAGGAAAGACAGTGGGATTCCAATAACAATCTCCATATTTGGATAAAAGTTTTCATTCTATTTCGAATACAGAATGATTCTGATATGAGTATCAGGAGAGCAGGAATGCGATTGGATATACCGTAAAATTAGTAAATGCCATTTCCAAGAAGTTATCGGAAAATGAGTATCAGGAGAGCAGGAAAGACTGTGGGATTCCAATAACAATCTCCATATTTGGAAAAAAGTTTTCATTCTATTTCGAATACAGAATGATTCTGATACGAATATCAGGAGAGCAGGAATGCGATTGGATATGCCGAAAAATTAGTAAATGCCATTTTCAAGAAGTTATCGGAAAATCAGTATCAGGAGAGCAGGAAAGACAGTGGGATTCCAATAACAATCTCCATATTTGGATAAAAGTTTTCATTCTATTTCGAATACAGAATGATTCTGATATGAGTATCAGGAGAGCAGGAATGCGATTGGATATGCCGAAAAATTAGTAAATGCCATTTCCAAGAAGTTATCGGAAAATGAGTATCAGGAGAGCAGGAAAGACTGTGGGATTCCAATAACAATCTCCATATTTGGAAAAAAGTTTTCATTCTATTTCGAATACAGAATGATTCTGATATGAGTATCAGGAGAGCAGGAATGCGATTGGATATGCCGAAAAATTAGTAAATGCCATTTCCAAGAAGTTATCGGAAAATGAGTATCAGGAGAGCAGGAAAGACTGTGGGATTCCAATAACAATCTCCATATTTGGGAAAAAGTTTTCATTCTATTTCGAATACAGAATGATTCTGATATGAGTATCAGGAGAGCAGGAATGCGATTGGATATGCCGAAAAATTAGTAAATGCCATTTCCAAGAAGTTATCGGAAAATGAGTATCAGGAGAGCAGGAAAGACTGGGATTCCAATAACAATCTCCATATTTGGGAAAAAGTTTTCATTCTATTTCGAATACAGAATGATTCTGATATGAGTATCAGGAGAGCAGGAATGCGATTGGATATGCCGAAAAATTAGTAAATGCCATTTCCAAGAAGTTATCGGAAAATGAGTATCAGGAGAGCAGGAAAGACTGTGGGATTCCAATAACAATCTCCATATTTGGATAAAAGTTTTCATTCTATTTCGAATACAGAATGATTCTGATACGAATATCAGGAGAGCAGGAATGCGATTGGATATGCCGAAAAATTAGTAAATGCCATTTTCAAGAAGTTATCGGAAAATCAGTATCAGGAGAGCAGGAAAGACAGTGGGATTCCAATAACAATCTCCATATTTGGATAAAAGTTTTCATTCTATTTCGAATACAGAATGATTCTGATATGAGTATCAGGAGAGCAGGAATGCGATTGGATATACCGTAAAATTAGTAAATGCCATTTCCAAGAAGTTATCGGAAAATGAGTATCAGGAGAGCAGGAAAGACTGTGGGATTCCAATAACAATCTCCATATTTGGAAAAAAGTTTTCATTCTATTTCGAATACAGAATGATTCTGATATGAGTATCAGGAGAGCAGGAATGCGATTGGATATGCCGAAAAATTAGTAAATGCCATTTCCAAGAAGTTATCGGAAAATGAGTATCAGGAGAGCAGGAAAGACTGTGGGATTCCAATAACAATCACCATATCTGGGAAAAAGTTTTCATTCTATTCCGAAGACAGAATGATTCTGACTGAGTATCAGGAGAGCCGGAATGCGATTGGATATGCCGAAAAATTTGTAAACGCCATTTCAAAGAAGTTATCGGAAAATGAGTGTCAGGAGAGCAGGAAAGACTGTGGGATTCCAATAACAATATATTTGGGTAAAACTTTTCATTCTATTTCGAATACTGAATGATTCTGATATGAGTATCAGGAGAGCAGGAATGCGATTGGATATGCCGAAAAATTAGTAAATGCCATTTCCAAGAAGTTATCGGAAAATGAGTATCAGGAGAGCAGGAAAGACTGTGGGATTCCAATAACAATCTCCATATTTGGGTAAAAGTTTTCATTCTATTTCGAATACAGAATGATTCTGATATGAGTATCAGGAGAGCAGGAATGCGATTGGATATGCCGAAAAATTAGTAAATGCCATTTCCAAGAAGTTATCGGAAAATGAGTATCAGGAGAGCAGGAAAGACTGTGGGATTCCAATAACAATCTCCATATTTGGATAAAAGTTTTCATTCTATTTCGAATATAGAATGATTCTGATATGAGTATCAGGAGAGCAGGAATGCGGTTGGATATGCCGAAAAATTAGTAAATGCCATTTCCAAGAAGTTATCGGAAAATGAGTATCAGGAGAGCAGGAAAGACTGTGGGATTCCAATAACAATCTCCATATTTGGATAAAAGTTTTCATTCTATTTCGAATACAGAATGATTCTGATATGAATATCAGGAGAGCAGGAATGCGATTGGATATGCCGAAAAATTAGTAAATGCCATTTTCAAGAAGTTATCGGAAAATCAGTATCAGGAGAGCAGGAAAGACAGTGGGATTCCAATAACAATCTCCATATTTGGATAAAAGTTTTCATTCTATTTCGAATACAGAATGATTCTGATATGAGTATTAGGAGAGCAGGAATGCGATTGGATATGCCGAAAAATTAGTAAATGCCATTTCCAAGAAGTTATCGGAAAATGAGTATCAGGAGAGCAGGAAAGACTGTGGGATTCCAATAACAATCTCCATATTTGGAAAAAAGTTTTCATTCTATTTCGAATACAGAATGATTCTGATATGAGTATCAGGAGAGCAGGAATGCGATTGGATATGCCGAAAAAATAGTAAATGCCATTTTCAAGAAGTTATCGGAAAATCAGTATCAGGAGAGCAGGAAAGACTGCGGGATTCCAATAGCAATCTCCATATTTGGATAAAAGTTTTCATTCTATTTCGAATACAGAATGATTCTGATATGAGTATCAGGAGAGCAGGAATGCGATTGGATATGCCGAAAAATTAGTAAATGCCATTTCCAAGAAGTTATCGAAAAATGAGTATGAGGAGAGCAGAAACGACTGTGGGATTCCAATAACAATCTTTATATCTGGGTAAAAGTTTTCATTTCATTCCGAAGACAGAATGATTCTGATATTAGTATCAGGAGAGCAGGAACGACTGTGGGATTCCAATAACAATCACGATATCTGGGAAGAAGTTCTCATTCTATTCCGAAGACAGAATGATTCTGACATGAGTACCAGGAGAGCCGGAATGCGATTGGATATGCCGAAAAATTTGTAAACGCCATTTTCAAGAAGTTATCGGAAAATGAGTGTCAGGAGAGCAGGAAAGACTGTGGGATTCCAATAACAATCTCTATATTTGGGTAAAACTTTTCATTCTATTTCGAATACTGAATGATTCTGATGAGTATCAGGAGAGCAGGAATGCGATTGGATATGCCGAAAAATTAGTAAATGCCATTTCCAAGAAGTTATCGGAAAATGAGTATCAGGAGAGCAGGAAAGACTGTATGATTCCAATAACAATCTCCATATTTGGGTAAAAGTTTTCATTCTATTTCGAATACAGAATGATTCTGATATGAGTATCAGGAGAGCAGGAATGCGATTGGATATGCCGAAAAATTAGTAAATGCCATTTCCAAGAAGTTATCGGAAAATGAGTATCAGGAGAGCAGGAAAGACGGGATTCCAATAACAATCTCCATATTTGGGTAAAAGTTTTGCCATTTCCAAGAAGTTATCGGAAAATGAGTATCAGGAGAGCAGAAACGACTGTGGGATTCCAATAACAATCTTTAAATTTGGGTAAAAGTTTTCATTTCATTCCGAAGACAGGATGATTCTGATATTAGTATCAGGATAGCAGAAACGACTGTGGGATTAAAATAACAATCTCCATATTTGGATAAAAGTTTTCATTCTATTTCGAATACAGAATGATTCTGATATGAGTATCAGGAGAGCAGGAATGCGATTGGATATGCCGAAAAATTATTAAATGTCATTTCCAAGAAGTTATCGGAAAATGAGTATCATTAGAGCAGGAAAGACTGGGATTCCAATAACAATCTCCAGATTTGGATAAAAGTTTTCATTCTATTTCGAATACAGAATGATTCTGATATGAGTATCAGGAGAGCAGGAATGCGATTGGATATGCCGAAAAATTAGTAAATGCCATTTTCAAGAAGTTATCGGAAAATGAGTATCAGGAGAGCAGGAAAGACTGTGGGATTCCAATAACAATCTCCATATTTGGGTAAAAGTTTGGCCATTTCCAAGAAGTTATCGGAAAATGAGTATCAGGAGAGCAGAAACGACTGTGGGATTCCAATAACAATCTTTATATTTGGGTAAAAGTTTTCATTTCATTCCAAAGACAGAATGATTCTGATATTAGAATCAGGATAGCAGAAACGACTGTGGGATTCCAATAACAATCTCCATATTTGGATAAAAGTTTTCATTCTATTTCGAATACAGAATGATTCTGATATGAGTATCAGGAGAGCAGGAATGCGGTTGGATATGCCGAAAAATTAGTAAATGCCATTTCCAAGAAGTTATCGGAAAATCAGTATCAGGAGAGCAGGAAAGACAGTGGGATTCCAATAACAATCTCCATATTTGGATAAAAGTTTTCATTCTATTTCGAATACAGAATGATTCTGATATGAGTATCAGGAGAGCAGGAATGCGATTGGATATGCCGAAAAATTAGTAAATGCCATTTTCAAGAAGTTATCGGAAAATGAGTATCAGGAGAGCAGGAAAGACTGGGATTCCAATAACAATCTCCATATTTGGATAAAAGTTTTCATTCTATTTCGAATACAGAATGATTCTGATACGAATATCAGGAGAGCAGGAATGCGATTGGATATGCCGAAAAATTAGTAAATGCCATTTCCAAGAAGTTATCGGAAAATGAGTATCATTAGAGCAGGAAAGACTGGGATTCCAATAACAATCTCCATATTTGGATAAAAGTTTTCATTCTATTTCGAATACAGAATGATTCTGATATGAGTATCAGGAGAGCAGGAATGCGATTGGATATGCCGAAAAATTATTAAATGTCATTTCCAAGAAGTTATCGGAAAATGAGTATCATTAGAGCAGGAAAGACTGGGATTCCAATAACAATCTCCATATTTGGATAAAAGTTTTCATTCTATTTCGAATACAGAATGATTCTGATATGAGTAGGAGAGCAGGAATGCGATTGGATATGCCGAAAAATTAGTAAATGCCATTTTCAAGAAGTTATCGGAAAATGAGTATCAGGAGAGCAGGAAAGACTGTGGGATTCCAATAACAATCTCCATATTTGGGTAAAAGTTTGGCCATTTCCAAGAAGTTATCGGAAAATGAGTATCAGGAGAGCAGAAACGACTGTGGGATTCCAATAACAATCTTTATATTTGGGTAAAAGTTTTCATTTCATTCCGAAGACAGAATGATTCTGATATTAGTATCAGGATAGCAGAAACGACTGTGGGATTCCAATAACAATCTCCATATTTGGAAAAAAGTTTTCATTCTATTTCGAATACAGAATGATTCTGATATGAGTATCAGGAGAGCAGGAATGCGATTGGATATGCCGAAAAATTAGTAAATGCCATTTTCAAGAAGTTATCGGAAAATGAGTATCAGGAGAGCAGGAAAGACTGGGATTCCAATAACAATCTCCATATCTGGATAAAAGTTTTCATTCTATTTCGAATACAGAATGATTCTGATATGAGTATCAGGAGAGCAGGAATGCGATTGGATATGCCGAAAAATTAGTAAATGCCATTTTCAAGAAGTTATCGGAAAATGAGTATCAGGAGAGCAGGAAAGACTGGGATTCCAATAACAATCTCCATATATGGATAAAAGTTTTCATTCTATTTCGAATACAGAATGATTCTGATATGAGTATCAGGAGAGCAGGAATGCGGTTGGATATGCCGAAAAATTAGTAAATGCCATTTCCAAGAAGTTATCGGAAAATCAGTATCAGGAGAGCAGGAAAGACAGTGGGATTCCAATAACAATCTCCATATTTGGATAAAAGTTTTCATTCTATTTCGAATACAGAATGATTCTGATATGAGTATCAGGAGAGCAGGAATGCGGTTGGATATGCCGAAAAATTAGTAAATGCCATTTCCAAGAAGTTATCGGAAAATGAGTATCATTAGAGCAGGAAAGACTGGGATTCCAATAACAATCTCCATATTTGGATAAAAGTTTTCATTCTATTTCGAATACAGAATGATTCTGATATGAGTATCAGGAGAGCAGGAATGCGATTTGATATGCCGAAAAATTAGTAAATGCCATTTTCAAGAAGTTATCGGAAAATGAGTATCAGGAGAGCAGGAAAGACTGGGATTCCAATAACAATCTCCATATTTGGATAAAAGTTTTCATTCTATTTCGAATACAGAATGATTCTGATATGAGTATCAGGAGAGCAGGAATGCGATTGGATATGCCGAAAAATTAGTAAATGCCATTTCCAAGAAGTTATCGGAAAATGAGTATCAGGAGAGCAGGAAAGACTGGGATTCCAATAACAATCTCCATATTTGGATAAAAGTTTTCATTCTATTTCGAATACAGAATGATTCTGATATGAGTATCAGGAGAGCAGGAATGCGATTGGATATGCCGAAAAACCAGTAAATGCCATTTTCAAGAAGTTATCGGAAAATGAGTATCAGGAGAGCAGGAAAGACTGTGGGATTCCAATAACAATCTCCATATTTGGGTAAAAGTTTTGCCATTTCCAAGAAGTTATCGGAAAATGAGTATCAGGAGAGCAGAAACGACTGGGATTCCAATAACAATCTTTATATTTGGGTAAAAGTTTTCATTCTATTCCGAAGACAGAATGATTCTGACATGAGTATCAGGAGAGCCGGAATGCGATTGGATATGCCGAAAAATTTGTAAACGCCATTTCCAAGAAGTTATCGGAAAATGAGTGTCAGGAGAGCAGGAAAGACTGTGGGATTCCAATAACAATCTCCATATTTGGATAAAAGTTTTCATTCTATTTCGAATACAGAATGATTCTGATATGAGTATCAGGAGAGCAGGAATGCGATTGGATATGCCGAAAAATTAGTAAATGCCATTTCCGAGAAGTTATCGGAAAATGAGTATCAAGAGAGCAGAAACGACTGTGGGATTCCAATAACAATCTTTATATTTGGGTAAAAGTTTTCATTTCATTCCGAAGACAGAATGATTCTGATATTAGTATCAGGAGAGCAGAAACGACTGTGGGATTCCAATAACAATCACCATATCTGGGAAAAAGTTTTCATTCTATTCCGAAGGCAGAATGATTCTGACATGAGTATCAGGAGAGCCGGAATGCGATTGGATATGCCGAAAAATTTGTAAACGCCATTTCCAAGAAGTTATCGGAAAATGAGTGTCAGGAGAGCAGGAAAGACAGTGGGATTCCAATAACAATCTCTATATTTGGGTAAAACTTTTCATTCTATTTCGAATACTGAATGATTCTGATATGAGTATCAGGAGAGCAGGAATGTGATTGGATATGCCGAAAAATTAGTAAATGCCATTTTCAAGAAGTTATCGGAAAATGGGTGTCAGGAGAGCAGGAAAGACTGTGGGATTCCAATAACAATCTCCATATTTGGGTAAAAGTTTTCATTCTATTTCAAATACAGAATGATTCTGATATGAGTATCAGGAGAGCAGGAATGCGATTGGATATGCCGAAAAATTTGTAAACGCCATTTCCAAGAAGTTATCGGAAAATGAGTATCAGGAGAGCAGGAAAGACTGTGGGATTCCAATAACAATCTCCATATTTGGATAAAAGTTTTCATTCTATTTCGAATACAGAATGATTCTGATACGAATATCAGGAGAGCAGGAATGCGATTGGATATGCCGAAAAATTAGTAAATGCCATTTCCAAGAAGTTATCGGAAAATGAGTATCAGGAGAGCAGGAAAGACTGTGGGATTCCAATAACAATCTCCATATTTGGGTAAAAGTTTTCATTCTATTTCGAATACAGAATGTATCTGATATGAGTATTAGGAGAGCAGGAATGCGATTGGATATGCCGAAAAATTAGTAAATGCCATTTCCAAGAAGTTATCGGAAAATGAGTATCAGGAGAGCAGGAAACGACTGTGGGATTCCAATAACAATCTTTATATTTGGGTAAAAGTTTTCATTTCATTCCGAAGACAGAATGATTCTGATATTAGTATCAGGAGAGCCGGAATGCGATTGGATATGCCGAAAAATTTGTAAACGCCATTTCCAAGAAGTTATCGGAAAATGAGTGTCAGGAGAGCAGGAGACTGTGGGATTCCAATAACAATCTCTATATTTGGGTAAAACTTTTCATTCTATTTCGAATACTGAATGATTCTGATATGAGTATCAGGAGAGCAGGAATGCGATTGGATATGCCGAAAAATTTGTAAACGCCATTTCCAAGAAGTTATCGGAAAATGAGTGTCAGGAGAGCAGGAGACTGTGGGATTCCAATAACAATCTCTATATTTGGGTAAAACTTTTCATTCTATTTCGAATACAGAATGATTCTGATATGAGTATCAGGAGAGCAGGAATGCGATTGGATATGCCGAAAAATTAGTAAATGCCATTTCCAAGAAGTTATCGGAAAATGAGTATCAGGAGAGCAGAAACGACTGTGGGATTCTAATAACAATCTTTATATTTGGGTAAAAGTTTTCATTTCATTCCGAAGACAGAATGATTCTGATATGAGTATCAGGAGAGCAGGAATGCGATTGGATATGCCGAAAAATTAGTAAATGCCATTTCCAAGAAGTTATCGGAAAATGAGTATCAGGAGAGCAGAAACGACTGTGGGATTCCAATAACAATCTTTATATTTGGGTAAAAGTTTTCATTTCATTCCGAAGACAGAATGATTCTGATATTAGTATCAGGAGAGCAGAAACGACTGTGGGATTCCAATAACAATCACCATATCTGGGAAAAAGTTTTCATTCTATTCCGAAGGCAGAATGATTCTGACATGAGTATCAGGAGAGCCGGAATGCGATTGGATATGCCGAAAAATTTGTAAACGCCATTTCCAAGAAGTTATCGGAAAATGAGTGTCAGGAGAGCAGGAAAGACTGTGGGATCCCAATAACAATCTCTATATTTGGGTAAAACTTTTCATTTTATTTCGAATACTGAATGATTCTGATATGAGTATCAGGAGAGCAGGAATGTGATTGGATATGCCGAAAAATTAGTAAATGCCATTTCCAAGAAGTTATCGGAAAATGAGTATCAGGAGAGCAGGAAAGACTGTGGGATTCCAATAACAATCTCCATATTTGGGTAAAAGTTTTCATTCTATTTCGAATACAGAATGATTCTGATATGAGTATCAGGACAGCACGAATGCGATTGGATATGCCAAAAAATTAGTAAATGCCATTTCCAAGAAGTTATCGGAAAATGAGTATCAGGAGAGCAGGAAACGACTGTGGGATTCCAATAACAATCTTTATATTTGGGTAAAAGTTTTCATTTCATTCCGAAGACAGAATGATTCTGATATTAGTATCAGGAGAGCAGGAATGCGGTTGGATATGCCGAAAAATTAGTAAATGCCATTTCCAAGAAGTTATCGGAAAATGAGTATCAGGAGAGCAGGAAAGACTGTGGGATTCCAATAACAATCTCCATATTTGGATAAAAGTTTTCATTCTATTTCGAATACAGAATGATTCTGATATGAGTATCAGGAGAGCAGGAATGCGATTGGATATGCCGAAAAATTAGTAAATGCCATTTCCAAGAAGTTATCGGAAAATGAGTATCAGGAGAGCAGGAAAGACTGTGGGATTCCAATAACAATCTCCATATTTGGGTAAAAGTTTTCATTCTATTTCGAATACAGAATGATTCTGATATGAGTATCAGGAGAGCAGGAATGCGATTGGATATGCCAAAAAATTAGTAAATGCCATTTCCAAGAAGTTATCGGAAAATGAGTATCAGGAGAGCAGGAAAGACTGTGGGATTCCAATAACAATCTCCATATTTGGATAAAAATTTTCATTCTATTTCGAATACAGAATGATTCTGATATGAGTATCAGGAGAGCAGGAATGCGATTGGATATGCCGAAAAATTAGTAAATGCCATTTTCAAGAAGTTATCGGAAAATGAGTGTCAGGAGAGCAGGAAAGACTGTGGGATTCCAATAACAATCTCCATATTTGGATAAAAGTTTTCATTCTATTTCGAATACAGAATGATTCTGATACGAATATCAGGAGAGCAGGAAAGCGATTGGATATGCCGAAAAATTAGTAAATGCCATTTTCAAGAAGTTATCGGAAAATCAGTATCAGGAGAGCAGGAAAGACTGTGGGATTCCAATAACAATCTCCATATTTGGGTAAAAGTTTTCATTCTATTTCGAATACAGAATGATTCTGATATGAGTATCAGGAGAGCAGGAATGCGATTGGATATGCCAAAAAATTAGTAAATGCCATTTCCAAGAAGTTATCGGAAAA
This sequence comes from Gastrophysa polygoni, assembly GCA_963576655.1. Classification (NCBI taxonomy): domain Eukaryota; kingdom Metazoa; phylum Arthropoda; class Insecta; order Coleoptera; family Chrysomelidae; genus Gastrophysa; species Gastrophysa polygoni. Next base: position 38,884 of record CAUYVZ010000001.1, read on the forward strand.
TGAGTATCAGGAGAGCAGGAAAGACTGTGGGATTCCAATAACAATCTCCATATTTGGATAAAAATTTTCATTCTATTTCGAATACAGAATGATTCTGATATGAGTATCAGGAGAGCAGGAATGCGATTGGATATGCCGAAAAATTAGTAAATGCCATTTTCAAGAAGTTATCGGAAAATGAGTGTCAGGAGAGCAGGAAAGACTGTGGGATTCCAATAACAATCTCCATATTTGGATAAAAGTTTTCATTCTATTTCGAATACAGAATGATTCTGATATGAGTATCAGGAGAGCAGGAATGCGATTGGATATGCCGAAAAATTAGTAAATGCCATTTCCAAGAAGTTATCGGAAAATGAGTATCAGGAGAGCAGGAAAGACTGTGGGATTCCAATAACAATCTCCATATTTGGATAAAAGTTTTCATTCTATTTCGAATACAGAATGATTCTGATATGAGTATCAGGAGAGCAGGAATGCGATTGGATATGCCGAAAAATTAGTAAATGCCATTTTCAAGAAGTTATCGAAAAATGAGTATGAGAGCAGGAAAGACTGTGGGATTCCAATAACAATCTCCATATTTGGGTAAAAGTTTTGCCATTTCCAAGAAGTTATCGGAAAATGAGTATCAGGAGAGCAGAAACGACTGTGGGATTCCAATAACAATCTTTATATTTGGGTAAAAGTTTTCATTTCATTCCGAAGACAGAATGATTCTGATATTAGTATCAGGAAAGCAGAAACGACTGTGGGATTCCAAATACAATCACCATATTTGGGTAAAAGTTTTCATTCTATTCCGAAGACAGAATGATTCTGACATGAGTATCAGGAGAGCAGATATGCGATTGGATATGCCGAAAATTCTGTAAACGCCATTTCCAAGAATTTATCTGAAAATGAGTATCAGGAGAGCAGAAACGACTGTGGAATTCCAATAACAATCTATATATTTGGGTAAAAGTTTTCATTTCATTCCGAAGACATAATGATTCTGATATTAGTATCAGGAGAGCAGAAACGACTGTGTGATTCCAATAACAATCTCCATATTTGGGTAAAAGTTTTCATTCTATTCCGAATACAGAATAATTCTGATATATCAGGAGAGCAGAAATGCCATTTTCAAGAAGTTATCGGAAAATCAGTATCAGGAGAGCAGGAAAGACTGTGGGATTCCAATAACAATCTCCATATTTGGATAAAAGTTTTCATTCTATTTCGAATACAGAATGATTCTGATATGAGTATCAGGAGAGCAGGAATGCGATTGGATATGCCGAAAAATTAGTAAATGCCATTTTCAAGAAGTTATCGAAAAATGAGTATCAGGAGAGCAGGAAAGATTGTGGGATTCCAATAACAATCTCCATATTTGGGTAAAAGTTTTCATTCTATTTCGAATACAGAATGATTCTGATATGAGTATCAGGACAGCACGAATGCGATTGGATATGCCAAAAAATTAGTAAATGCCATTTCCAAGAAGTTATCGGAAAATGAGTATCAGGAGAGCAGGAAAGACTGTGGGATTCCAATAACAATCTCCATATTTGGGTAAAAGTTTTCATTCTATTTCGAATACAGAATGTATCTGATATGAGTATTAGGAGAGCAGGAATGCGATTGGATATGCCGAAAAATTAGTAAATGCCATTTCCAAGAAGTTATCGGAAAATGAGTATCAGGAGAGCAGGAAACGACTGTGGGATTCCAATAACAATCTTTATATTTGGGTAAAAGTTTTCATTTCATTCCGAAGACAGAATGATTCTGATATTAGTATCAGGAGAGCAGAAACGACTGTGGGATTCCAATAACAATCACCATATCTGGGAAAAAGTTTTCATTCTATTCCGAAGACAGAATGATTCTGACATGAGTATCAGGAGAGCCGGAATGCGATTGGATATGCCGAAAAATTTGTAAACGCCATTTCCAAGAAGTTATCGGAAAATGAGTGTCAGGAGAGCAGGAGACTGTGGGATTCCAATAACAATCTCTATATTTGGGTAAAACTTTTCATTCTATTTCGAATACTGAATGATTCTGATATGAGTATCAGGAGAGCAGGAATGCGATTGGATATGCCGAAAAATTTGTAAACGCCATTTCCAAGAAGTTATCGGAAAATGAGTGTCAGGAGAGCAGGAGACTGTGGGATTCCAATAACAATCTCTATATTTGGGTAAAACTTTTCATTCTATTTCGAATACAGAATGATTCTGATATGAGTATCAGGAGAGCAGGAATGCGATTGGATATGCCGAAAAATTAGTAAATGCCATTTCCAAGAAGTTATCGGAAAATGAGTATCAGGAGAGCAGAAACGACTGTGGGATTCCAATAACAATCTTTATATTTGGGTAAAAGTTTTCATTTCATTCCGAAGACAGAATGATTCTGATATGAGTATCAGGAGAGCAGGAATGCGATTGGATATGCCGAAATAGTAAATGCCATTTCCAAGAAGTTATCGGAAAATGAGTATCAGGAGAGCAGAAACGACTGTGGGATTCCAATAACAATCTTTATATTTGGGTAAAAGTTTTCATTTCATTCCGAAGACAGAATGATTCTGATATTAGTATCAGGAGAGCAGAAACGACTGTGGGATTCCAATAACAATCACCATATCTGGGAAAAAGTTTTCATTCTATTCCGAAGGCAGAATGATTCTGACATGAGTATCAGGAGAGCCGGAATGCGATTGGATATGCCGAAAAATTTGTAAACGCCATTTCCAAGAAGTTATCGGAAAATGAGTGTCAGGAGAGCAGGAAAGACTGTGGGATCCCAATAACAATCTCTATATTTGGGTAAAACTTTTCATTTTATTTCGAATACTGAATGATTCTGATATGAGTATCAGGAGAGCAGGAATGTGATTGGATATGCCGAAAAATTAGTAAATGCCATTTCCAAGAAGTTATCGGAAAATGAGTATCAGGAGAGCAGGAAAGACTGTGGGATTCCAATAACAATCTCCATATTTGGGTAAAAGTTTTCATTCTATTTCGAATACAGAATGATTCTGATATGAGTATCAGGACAGCACGAATGCGATTGGATATGCCAAAAAATTAGTAAATGCCATTTCCAAGAAGTTATCGGAAAATGAGTATCAGGAGAGCAGGAAACGACTGTGGGATTCCAATAACAATCTTTATATTTGGGTAAAAGTTTTCATTTCATTCCGAAGACAGAATGATTCTGATATTAGTATCAGGAGAGCAGGAATGCGGTTGGATATGCCGAAAAATTAGTAAATGCCATTTCCAAGAAGTTATCGGAAAATGAGTATCAGGAGAGCAGGAAAGACTGTGGGATTCTAATAACAATCTCCATATTTGGATAAAAGTTTTCATTCTATTTCGAATACAGAATGATTCTGATATGAGTATCAGGAGAGCAGGAATGCGATTGGATATGCCGAAAAATTAGTAAATGCCATTTCCAAGAAGTTATCGGAAAATGAGTATCAGGAGAGCAGGAAAGACTGTGGGATTCCAATAACAATCTCCATATTTGGGTAAAAGTTTTCATTCTATTTCGAATACAGAATGATTCTGATATGAGTATCAGGAGAGCAGGAATGCGATTGGATATGCCAAAAAATTAGTAAATGCCATTTCCAAGAAGTTATCGGAAAATGAGTATCAGGAGAGCAGGAAAGACTGTGGGATTCCAATAACAATCTCCATATTTGGATAAAAATTTTCATTCTATTTCGAATACAGAATGATTCTGATATGAGTATCAGGAGAGCAGGAATGCGATTGGATATGCCGAAAAATTAGTAAATGCCATTTTCAAGAAGTTATCGGAAAATGAGTGTCAGGAGAGCAGGAAAGACTGTGGGATTCCAATAACAATCTCCATATTTGGATAAAAGTTTTCATTCTATTTCGAATACAGAATGATTCTGATACGAATATCAGGAGAGCAGGAAAGCGATTGGATATGCCGAAAAATTAGTAAATGCCATTTTCAAGAAGTTATCGGAAAATCAGTATCAGGAGAGCAGGAAAGACTGTGGGATTCCAATAACAATCTCCATATTTGGGTAAAAGTTTTCATTCTATTTCGAATACAGAATGATTCTGATATGAGTATCAGGAGAGCAGGAATGCGATTGGATATGCCAAAAAATTAGTAAATGCCATTTCCAAGAAGTTATCGGAAAATGAGTATCAGGAGAGCAGGAAAGACTGTGGGATTCCAATAACAATCTCCATATTTGGATAAAAATTTTCATTCTATTTCGAATACAGAATGATTCTGATATGAGTATCAGGAGAGCAGGAATGCGATTGGATATGCCGAAAAATTAGTAAATGCCATTTTCAAGAAGTTATCGGAAAATGAGTGTCAGGAGAGCAGGAAAGACTGTGGGATTCCAATAACAATCTCCATATTTGGATAAAAGTTTTCATTCTATTTCGAATACAGAATGATTCTGATATGAGTATCAGGAGAGCAGGAATGCGATTGGATATGCCGAAAAATTAGTAAATGCCATTTCCAAGAAGTTATCGGAAAATGAGTATCAGGAGAGCAGGAAAGACTGTGGGATTCCAATAACAATCTCCATATTTGGATAAAAGTTTTCATTCTATTTCGAATACAGAATGATTCTGATATGAGTATCAGGAGAGCAGGAATGCGATTGGATATGCCGAAAAATTAGTAAATGCCATTTTCAAGAAGTTATCGAAAAATGAGTATGAGAGCAGGAAAGACTGTGGGATTCCAATAACAATCTCCATATTTGGGTAAAAGTTTTGCCATTTCCAAGAAGTTATCGGAAAATGAGTATCAGGAGAGCAGAAACGACTGTGGGATTCCAATAACAATCTTTATATTTGGGTAAAAGTTTTCATTTCATTCCGAAGACAGAATGATTCTGATATTAGTATCAGGAAAGCAGAAACGACTGTGGGATTCCAAATACAATCACCATATTTGGGTAAAAGTTTTCATTCTATTCCGAAGACAGAATGATTCTGACATGAGTATCAGGAGAGCAGATATGCGATTGGATATGCCGAAAATTCTGTAAACGCCATTTCCAAGAATTTATCTGAAAATGAGTATCAGGAGAGCAGAAACGACTGTGGAATTCCAATAACAATCTATATATTTGGGTAAAAGTTTTCATTTCATTCCGAAGACATAATGATTCTGATATTAGTATCAGGAGAGCAGAAACGACTGTGTGATTCCAATAACAATCTCCATATTTGGGTAAAAGTTTTCATTCTATTCCGAATACAGAATAATTCTGATATATCAGGAGAGCAGAAATGCCATTTTCAAGAAGTTATCGGAAAATCAGTATCAGGAGAGCAGGAAAGACTGTGGGATTCCAATAACAATCTCCATATTTGGATAAAAGTTTTCATTCTATTTCGAATACAGAATGATTCTGATATGAGTATCAGGAGAGCAGGAATGCGATTGGATATGCCGAAAAATTAGTAAATGCCATTTTCAAGAAGTTATCGAAAAATGAGTATCAGGAGAGCAGGAAAGATTGTGGGATTCCAATAACAATCTCCATATTTGGGTAAAAGTTTTGCCATTTCCAAGAAGTTATCGGAAAATGAGTATCAGGAGAGCAGAAACGACTGTGGGATTCCAATAACAATCTTTATATTTGGGTAAAAGTTTTCATTTCATTCCGAAGACAGAATGATTCTGATATTAGTATCAGGAAAGCAGAAACGACTGTGGGATTCCAAATACAATCACTATATTTGGGTAAAAGTTTTCATTCTATTCCGAAGACAGAATGATTCTGACATGAGTATCAGGAGAGCAGATATGCGATTGGATATGCCGAAAATTCTGTAAACGCCATTTCCAAGAATTTATCTGAAAATGAGTATCAGGAGAGCAGAAACGACTGTGGAATTCCAATAACAATCTATATATTTGGGTAAAAGTTTTCATTTCATTCCGAAGACAGAATGATTCTGATATTAGTATCAGGAGAGCAGAAACGACTGTGTGATTTCCAATAACAATCTCCATATTTGGGTAAAAGTTTTCATTCTATTCCGAATACAGAATAATTCTGATATGAGTATCAGGAGAGCAGGAATGCGATTGGATATGCCGAAAAATTTGTAAATGCCATTTTCAAGAAGTTATCGGAAAATCAGTATCAGGAGAGCAGGAAAGACTGTGGGATTCCAATAACAATCTCCATATTTGGATAAAAGTTTTCATTCTATTTCGTATTCAGAATGATTCTGATATGAGTATCAGGAGAGCAGGAATGCGATTGGATATGCCGAAAAGTTTTCATTCTATTTCGAATACAGAATGATTCTGATATGAGTATCAGGAGAGCAGGAATGCGATTGGATATGCCGAAAAATTAGTAAATGCCATTTCCAAGAAGTTATCGGAAAATGAGTATCTGGAGAGCAGGAAAGACTGTGGGATTCCAATAACAATCTCCATATTTGGGTAAAAGTTTTCATTCTATTTCGAATACAGAATGATTCTGATATGAGTATCAGGAGAGCAGGAATGCGATTGGATATGCCGAAAAATTAGTAAATGCCATTTCCAAGAAGTTATCGGAAAATCAGTATCAGAAGAGCAGGAAAGACTGTGGGATTCCAATAACAATCTCCATATTTGGATAAAAGTTTCCATTCTATTTCGAATACAGAATGATTCTGATATGAGTATCAGGAGAGCAGGAATGCGATTGGATATGCCGAAAAATTAGTAAATGCCATTTCCAAGAAGTTATCGGAAAATGAGTATCAGGAGAGCAGAAACGACTGTGGGATTCCAATAACAATCTTTATATTTGGGTAAAAGTTTTCATTTCATTCCGAAGACAGAATGATTCTGATATTAGTATCAGGAGAGCAGAAACGACTGTGGGATTCCAATAACAATCACCATATCTGGGAAAAAGTTTTCATCCTATTCCAATAACAATCTCTATATATGGGTAAAAGTTTTCATTCTGTTCCGAAGACAGAATGATTCTGACATGAGTATCAGGAGAGCAGATATGCGATTGGATATGCCGAAAATTCTGTAAACGCCATTTCCAAGAATTTATCTGAAAATGAGTATCAGGAGAGCAGAAACGACTGTGGGATTCCAATAACAATCTTTATATCTGGGTAAAAGTTTTCATTTCATTCCGAAGACAGAATGATTCTAATATTAGTATCAGGAGAGCAGAAATGCGATTGGATATGCCGAAAAATTAGTAAATGCCATTTTCAAGAAGTTATCGGAAAAATCAGTCAGGAGGGCAGGAAAGACTGTGGGATTCCAATAACAATCTCCATATTTGGATAAAAGTTTTCATTCTATTTCGAATACAGAATGATTCTGATATGAGTATCAGGAGAGCAGGAATGCGGTTGGATATGCCGAAAAATTTGTAAACGCCATTTCCAAGAAGTTATCGGAAAATGAGTGTCAGGAGAGCAGGAAAGACTGTGGGATTCCAATAACAATCTCTATATTTGGGTAAAACTTTTCATTCTATTTCGAATACTGAATGATTCTGATATGAGTATCAGGAGAGCAGGAATGCGATTGGATATGCCGAAAAATTAGTAAATGCCATTTCCAAGAATTTATCGGAAAATGAGTATCAGGAGAGCAGGAAAGACTGTGGGATTCCAATAACAATCTCCATATTTGGGTAAGAGTTTTCATTCTATTTCGAATACAGAATGATTCTGATATGAGTATCAGGAGAGCAGGAATGCGATTGGATATGCCGAAAAATTAGTAAATGCCATTTCCAAGAAGTTATCGGAAAATGAGTATCAGGAGAGCAGGAAAGACTGTGGGATTCCAATAACAATCTCCATATTTGGATAAAAGTTTTCATTCTATTTCGAATACAGAATGATTCTGATACGAATATCAGGAGAGCAGGAATGCGATTGGATATGCCGAAAAATTAGTAAATGCCATTTTCAAGAAGTTATCGGAAAATCAGTATCAGGAGAGCAGGAAAGACAGTGGGATTCCAATAACAATCTCCATATTTGGATAAAAGTTTTCATTCTATTTCGAATACAGAATGATTCTGATATGAGTATCAGGAGAGCAGGAATGCGGTTGGATATGCCGAAAAATTAGTTAATGCCATTTCCAAGAAGTTATCGGAAAATGAGTATCAGGAGAGCAGGAAAGACTGTGGGATTCCAATAACAATCTCCATATTTGGATAAAAGTTTTCATTCTATTTCGAATACAGAATGATTCTGATACGAATATCAGGAGAGCAGGAATGCGATTGGATATGCCGAAAAATTAGTAAATGCCATTTTCAAGAAGTTATCGGAAAATCAGTATCAGGAGAGCAGGAAAGACAGTGGGATTCCAATAACAATCTCCATATTTGGATAAAAGTTTTCATTCTATTTCGAATACAGAATGATTCTGATATGAGTATCAGGAGAGCAGGAATGCGGTTGGATATGCCGAAAAATTAGTTAATGCCATTTCCAAGAAGTTATCGGAAAATGAGTATCAGGAGAGCAGGAAAGACTGTGGGATTCCAATAACAATCTCCATATTTGGATAAAAGTTTTCATTCTATTTCGAATACAGAATGATTCTGATATGAGTATCAGGAGAGCAGGAATGCGATTGGATATGCCGAAAAATTAGTAAATGCCTTTTCCAAGAAGTTATCGGAAAATGAGTATTAGGAGAGCAGGAAAGACTGTGGGATTCCAATAACAATCTCCATATTTGGATAAAAGTTTTCATTCTATTTCGAATACAGAATGATTCTGATATGAGTATCAGGAGAGCAGGAATGCGATTGGATATGCCGAAAAATTAGTAAATGCCTTTTCCAAGAAGTTATCGGAAAATGAGTATCAGGAGAGCAGGAAAGACTGTGGGATTCCAATAACAATCTCCATATTTGGGTAAAAGTTTTCATTCTATTTCGAATACAGAATGATTCTGATATGAGTAGCAGGAGAGCAGGAATGCGGTTGGATATGCCGAAAAATTAGTAAATGCCATTTCCAAGAAGTTATCGGAAAATGAGTATCAGGAGAGCAGGAAAGACTGTGGGATTCCAATAACAATCTCTATATATGGGTGAAAGTTTTCATTTCATTCCGATGACAGAATGATTCTGATATTAGTATCAGGAGAGCAGAAATGCGATTGGATAAGCCGAAAAATTAGTAAATGCCATTTCCAAGAAGTTATCGGAAAATTAGTATCAGGAGAGCAGAAACGAATGTGGAATTCCAATAACAATCTCTATATATGGGTGAAAGTTTTCATTTCATTCCGATGACATAATGATTCTGATACGAATATCAGCAGAGCAGGAATGCGATTGGATATGCCGAAAAATTAGTAAATGCCATTTCCAAGAAGTTATCGGAAAATTAGTATCAGGAGAGCAGAAACGACTGTGGACTTCCATTAACAATCTTTATAGTTGGGTAAAAGTTTTCATTTCATTCCGAAAACAGAATGATTCTGATATTAGTATCATGAGAGCAGAAACGACAGTGGGATTCCAATAACAATCTCCATATTTGGGTAAAAGTTTTCATTCTATTCCGAATACAGAATAATTCTGATATGAGTATCAGGAGAGCAGGAAGGCGATTGGATATGCCGAAAAATTAGTAAATGCCATTTTCAAGAAGTTATCGGAAAATGAGTATCAGGAGAGCAGAAACGAGTGTGGGATTCCAATAACAATCTCCATATTTGGGTAAAAGTTTTCATTCTATTCCGAAGACAGAATGATTCTGATATTAGTATCAGGACAGCAGAAATGCGATTCGATATGCCGAAAAATTTGTAAATGCCATTTCAAAGAAGTTATCGGAAAATCAGTATCAGGAGAGCAGAAACGACTATGGGATTCCAATAACAATCTCCATATTTGGGTAAAAGTTTTCATTCCATTCCGAAGACAGAATGATTCTGATATTAGTATCAGGGGAGCAGAAACGACTGTGAGATTCCAATAACAATCTCCATATTTGGGTAAAAACTTTCATTCAATTTCGAATACAGAATAATTCTGATATGAGTACCAGGAGAGCAGAAATGCTACTGGATATGCCGAAAGATTAGTAAATGCCATTTTCAAGAAGTTATCGGAAAATCAGTATCAGGAGAGCAGAAACGACTATGGGATTCCAATAACAATCTCCATATTTGGGTAATAAAAGTTTTCATTCTTTTTTTTTTTTTTAGGTTAGGTTAGGTTAGGTTAGGTTAGGTTGGGTAATAAAAGTTTTCATTCTTTTTTTTTTTTTTTAGGTCAGGTTAGGTTAGGTTAGGTTAGGTTAGGTTAGGTTAGGTTAGGTTAGGTTAGGTTAGGTTAGGTTAGGTTAGGTTAGGTTAGGTTAGGTTAGGTTAGGTTAGGTTAGGTTAGGTTAGGTTAGGTTAGGTTAGGTTAGGTTAGGTTAGGTTAGGTTAGGTTAGGTTAGGTTAGGTTAGGTTAGGTTAGGTTAGGTTAGGTTAGGTTAGGTTAGGTTAGGTTAGGTTAGGTTAGGTTAGGTTAGGTTAGGTTAGGTTAGGTTAGGTTAGGTTAGGTTAGGTTAGGTTAGGTTAGGTTAGGTTAGGTTAGGTTAGGTTAGGTTAGGTTAGGTTAGGTTAGGTTAGGTTAGGTTAGGTTAGGTTAGGTTAGGTTAGGTTAGGTTAGGTTAGGTTAGGTTAGGTTAGGTTAGGTTAGGTTAGGTTAGGTTAGGTTAGGTTAGGTTAGGTTAGGTTAGGTTAGGTTAGGTTAGGTTAGGTTAGGTTAGGTTAGGTTAGGTTAGGTTAGGTTAGGTTAGGTTAGGTTAGGTTAGGTTAGGTTAGGTTAGGTTAGGTTAGGTTAGGTTAGGTTAGGTTAGGTTAGGTTAGGTTAGGTTAGGTTAGGTTAGGTTAGGTTAGGTTAGGTTAGGTTAGGTTAGGTTAGGTTAGGTTAGGTTAGGTTAGGTTAGGTTAGGTTAGGTTAGGTTAGGTTAGGTTAGGTTAGGTTAGGTTAGGTTAGGTTAGGTTAGGTTAGGTTAGGTTAGGTTAGGTTAGGTTAGGTTAGGTTAGGTTAGGTTAGGTTAGGTTAGGTTAGGTTAGGTTAGGTTAGGTTAGGTTAGGTTAGGTTAGGTTAGGTTAGGTTAGGTTAGGTTAGGTTAGGTTAGGTTAGGTTAGGTTAGGTTAGGTTAGGTTAGGTTAGGTTAGGTTAGGTTAGGTTAGGTTAGGTTAGGTTAGGTTAGGTTAGGTTAGGTTAGGTTAGGTTAGGTTAGGTTAGGTTAGGTTAGGTTAGGTTAGGTTAGGTTAGGTTAGGTTAGGTTAGGTTAGGTTAGGTTAGGTTAGGTTAGGTTAGGTTAGGTTAGGTTAGGTTAGGTTAGGTTAGGTTAGGTTAGGTTAGGTTAGGTTAGGTTAGGTTAGGTTAGGTTAGGTTAGGTTAGGTTAGGTTAGGTTAGGTTAGGTTAGGTTAGGTTAGGTTAGGTTAGGTTAGGTTAGGTTAGGTTAGGTTAGGTTAGGTTAGGTTAGGTTAGGTTAGGTTAGGTTAGGTTAGGTTAGGTTAGGTTAGGTTAGGTTAGGTTAGGTTAGGTTAGGTTAGGTTAGGTTAGGTTAGGTTAGGTTAGGTTAGGTTAGGTTAGGTTAGGTTAGGTTAGGTTAGGTTAGGTTAGGTTAGGTTAGGTTAGGTTAGGTTAGGTTAGGTTAGGTTAGGTTAGGTTAGGTTAGGTTAGGTTAGGTTAGGTTAGGTTAGGTTAGGTTAGGTTAGGTTAGGTTAGGTTAGGTTAGGTTAGGTTAGGTTAGGTTAGGTTAGGTTAGGTTAGGTTAGGTTAGGTTAGGTTAGGTTAGGTTAGGTTAGGTTAGGTTAGGTTAGGTTAGGTTAGGTTAGGTTAGGTTAGGTTAGGTTAGGTTAGGTTAGGTTAGGTTAGGTTAGGTTAGGTTAGGTTAGGTTAGGTTAGGTTAGGTTAGGTTAGGTTAGGTTAGGTTAGGTTAGGTTAGGTTAGGTTAGGTTAGGTTAGGTTAGGTTAGGTTAGGTTAGGTTAGGTTAGGTTAGGTTAGGTTAGGTTAGGTTAGGTTAGGTTAGGTTAGGTTAGGTTAGGTTAGGTTAGGTTAGGTTAGGTTAGGTTAGGTTAGGTTAGGTTAGGTTAGGTTAGGTTAGGTTAGGTTAGGTTAGGTTAGGTTAGGTTAGGTTAGGTTAGGTTAGGTTAGGTTAGGTTAGGTTAGGTTAGGTTAGGTTAGGTTAGGTTAGGTTAGGTTAGGTTAGGTTAGGTTAGGTTAGGTTAGGTTAGGTTAGGTTAGGTTAGGTTAGGTTAGGTTAGGTTAGGTTAGGTTAGGTTAGGTTAGGTTAGGTTAGGTTAGGTTAGGTTAGGTTAGGTTAGGTTAGGTTAGGTTAGGTTAGGTTAGGTTAGGTTAGGTTAGGTTAGGTTAGGTTAGGTTAGGTTAGGTTAGGTTAGGTTAGGTTAGGTTAGGTTAGGTTAGGTTAGGTTAGGTTAGGTTAGGTTAGGTTAGGTTAGGTTAGGTTAGGTTAGGTTAGGTTAGGTTAGGTTAGGTTAGGTTAGGTTAGGTTAGGTTAGGTTAGGTTAGGTTAGGTTAGGTTAGGTTAGGTTAGGTTAGGTTAGGTTAGGTTAGGTTAGGTTAGGTTAGGTTAGGTTAGGTTAGGTTAGGTTAGGTTAGGTTAGGTTAGGTTAGGTTAGGTTAGGTTAGGTTAGGTTAGGTTAGGTTAGGTTAGGTTAGGTTAGGTTAGGTTAGGTTAGGTTAGGTTAGGTTAGGTTAGGTTAGGTTAGGTTAGGTTAGGTTAGGTTAGGTTAGGTTAGGTTAGGTTAGGTTAGGTTAGGTTAGGTTAGGTTAGGTTAGGTTAGGTTAGGTTAGGTTAGGTTAGGTTAGGTTAGGTTAGGTTAGGTTAGGTTAGGTTAGGTTAGGTTAGGTTAGGTTAGGTTAGGTTAGGTTAGGTTAGGTTAGGTTAGGTTAGGTTAGGTTAGGTTAGGTTAGGTTAGGTTAGGTTAGGTTAGGTTAGGTTAGGTTAGGTTAGGTTAGGTTAGGTTAGGTTAGGTTAGGTTAGGTTAGGTTAGGTTAGGTTAGGTTAGGTTAGGTTAGGTTAGGTTAGGTTAGGTTAGGTTAGGTTAGGTTAGGTTAGGTTAGGTTAGGTTAGGTTAGGTTAGGTTAGGTTAGGTTAGGTTAGGTTAGGTTAGGTTAGGTTAGGTTAGGTTAGGTTAGGTTAGGTTAGGTTAGGTTAGGTTAGGTTAGGTTAGGTTAGGTTAGGTTAGGTTAGGTTAGGTTAGGTTAGGTTAGGTTAGGTTAGGTTAGGTTAGGTTAGGTTAGGTTAGGTTAGGTTAGGTTAGGTTAGGTTAGGTTAGGTTAGGTTAGGTTAGGTTAGGTTAGGTTAGGTTAGGTTAGGTTAGGTTAGGTTAGGTTAGGTTAGGTTAGGTTAGGTTAGGTTAGGTTAGGTTAGGTTAGGTTAGGTTAGGTTAGGTTAGGTTAGGTTAGGTTAGGTTAGGTTAGGTTAGGTTAGGTTAGGTTAGGTTAGGTTAGGTTAGGTTAGGTTAGGTTAGGTTAGGTTAGGTTAGGTTAGGTTAGGTTAGGTTAGGTTAGGTTAGGTTAGGTTAGGTTAGGTTAGGTTAGGTTAGGTTAGGTTAGGTTAGGTTAGGTTAGGTTAGGTTAGGTTAGGTTAGGTTAGGTTAGGTTAGGTTAGGTTAGGTTAGGTTAGGTTAGGTTAGGTTAGGTTAGGTTAGGTTAGGTTAGGTTAGGTTAGGTTAGGTTAGGTTAGGTTAGGTTAGGTTAGGTTAGGTTAGGTTAGGTTAGGTTAGGTTAGGTTAGGTTAGGTTAGGTTAGGTTAGGTTAGGTTAGGTTAGGTTAGGTTAGGTTAGGTTAGGTTAGGTTAGGTTAGGTTAGGTTAGGTTAGGTTAGGTTAGGTTAGGTTAGGTTAGGTTAGGTTAGGTTAGGTTAGGTTAGGTTAGGTTAGGTTAGGTTAGGTTAGGTTAGGTTAGGTTAGGTTAGGTTAGGTTAGGTTAGGTTAGGTTAGGTTAGGTTAGGTTAGGTTAGGTTAGGTTAGGTTAGGTTAGGTTAGGTTAGGTTAGGTTAGGTTAGGTTAGGTTAGGTTAGGTTAGGTTAGGTTAGGTTAGGTTAGGTTAGGTTAGGTTAGGTTAGGTTAGGTTAGGTTAGGTTAGGTTAGGTTAGGTTAGGTTAGGTTAGGTTAGGTTAGGTTAGGTTAGGTTAGGTTAGGTTAGGTTAGGTTAGGTTAGGTTAGGTTAGGTTAGGTTAGGTTAGGTTAGGTTAGGTTAGGTTAGGTTAGGTTAGGTTAGGTTAGGTTAGGTTAGGTTAGGTTAGGTTAGGTTAGGTTAGGTTAGGTTAGGTTAGGTTAGGTTAGGTTAGGTTAGGTTAGGTTAGGTTAGGTTAGGTTAGGTTAGGTTAGGTTAGGTTAGGTTAGGTTAGGTTAGGTTAGGTTAGGTTAGGTTAGGTTAGGTTAGGTTAGGTTAGGTTAGGTTAGGTTAGGTTAGGTTAGGTTAGGTTAGGTTAGGTTAGGTTAGGTTAGGTTAGGTTAGGTTAGGTTAGGTTAGGTTAGGTTAGGTTAGGTTAGGTTAGGTTAGGTTAGGTTAGGTTAGGTTAGGTTAGGTTAGGTTAGGTTAGGTTAGGTTAGGTTAGGTTAGGTTAGGTTAGGTTAGGTTAGGTTAGGTTAGGTTAGGTTAGGTTAGGTTAGGTTAGGTTAGGTTAGGTTAGGTTAGGTTAGGTTAGGTTAGGTTAGGTTAGGTTAGGTTAGGTTAGGTTAGGTTAGGTTAGGTTAGGTTAGGTTAGGTTAGGTTAGGTTAGGTTAGGTTAGGTTAGGTTAGGTTAGGTTAGGTTAGGTTAGGTTAGGTTAGGTTAGGTTAGGTTAGGTTAGGTTAGGTTAGGTTAGGTTAGGTTAGGTTAGGTTAGGTTAGGTTAGGTTAGGTTAGGTTAGGTTAGGTTAGGTTAGGTTAGGTTAGGTTAGGTTAGGTTAGGTTAGGTTAGGTTAGGTTAGGTTAGGTTAGGTTAGGTTAGGTTAGGTTAGGTTAGGTTAGGTTAGGTTAGGTTAGGTTAGGTTAGGTTAGGTTAGGTTAGGTTAGGTTAGGTTAGGTTAGGTTAGGTTAGGTTAGGTTAGGTTAGGTTAGGTTAGGTTAGGTTAGGTTAGGTTAGGTTAGGTTAGGTTAGGTTAGGTTAGGTTAGGTTAGGTTAGGTTAGGTTAGGTTAGGTTAGGTTAGGTTAGGTTAGGTTAGGTTAGGTTAGGTTAGGTTAGGTTAGGTTAGGTTAGGTTAGGTTAGGTTAGGTTAGGTTAGGTTAGGTTAGGTTAGGTTAGGTTAGGTTAGGTTAGGTTAGGTTAGGTTAGGTTAGGTTAGGTTAGGTTAGGTTAGGTTAGGTTAGGTTAGGTTAGGTTAGGTTAGGTTAGGTTAGGTTAGGTTAGGTTAGGTTAGGTTAGGTTAGGTTAGGTTAGGTTAGGTTAGGTTAGGTTAGGTTAGGTTAGGTTAGGTTAGGTTAGGTTAGGTTAGGTTAGGTTAGGTTAGGTTAGGTTAGGTTAGGTTAGGTTAGGTTAGGTTAGGTTAGGTTAGGTTAGGTTAGGTTAGGTTAGGTTAGGTTAGGTTAGGTTAGGTTAGGTTAGGTTAGGTTAGGTTAGGTTAGGTTAGGTTAGGTTAGGTTAGGTTAGGTTAGGTTAGGTTAGGTTAGGTTAGGTTAGGTTAGGTTAGGTTAGGTTAGGTTAGGTTAGGTTAGGTTAGGTTAGGTTAGGTTAGGTTAGGTTAGGTTAGGTTAGGTTAGGTTAGGTTAGGTTAGGTTAGGTTAGGTTAGGTTAGGTTAGGTTAGGTTAGGTTAGGTTAGGTTAGGTTAGGTTAGGTTAGGTTAGGTTAGGTTAGGTTAGGTTAGGTTAGGTTAGGTTAGGTTAGGTTAGGTTAGGTTAGGTTAGGTTAGGTTAGGTTAGGTTAGGTTAGGTTAGGTTAGGTTAGGTTAGGTTAGGTTAGGTTAGGTTAGGTTAGGTTAGGTTAGGTTAGGTTAGGTTAGGTTAGGTTAGGTTAGGTTAGGTTAGGTTAGGTTAGGTTAGGTTAGGTTAGGTTAGGTTAGGTTAGGTTAGGTTAGGTTAGGTTAGGTTAGGTTAGGTTAGGTTAGGTTAGGTTAGGTTAGGTTAGGTTAGGTTAGGTTAGGTTAGGTTAGGTTAGGTTAGGTTAGGTTAGGTTAGGTTAGGTTAGGTTAGGTTAGGTTAGGTTAGGTTAGGTTAGGTTAGGTTAGGTTAGGTTAGGTTAGGTTAGGTTAGGTTAGGTTAGGTTAGGTTAGGTTAGGTTAGGTTAGGTTAGGTTAGGTTAGGTTAGGTTAGGTTAGGTTAGGTTAGGTTAGGTTAGGTTAGGTTAGGTTAGGTTAGGTTAGGTTAGGTTAGGTTAGGTTAGGTTAGGTTAGGTTAGGTTAGGTTAGGTTAGGTTAGGTTAGGTTAGGTTAGGTTAGGTTAGGTTAGGTTAGGTTAGGTTAGGTTAGGTTAGGTTAGGTTAGGTTAGGTTAGGTTAGGTTAGGTTAGGTTAGGTTAGGTTAGGTTAGGTTAGGTTAGGTTAGGTTAGGTTAGGTTAGGTTAGGTTAGGTTAGGTTAGGTTAGGTTAGGTTAGGTTAGGTTAGGTTAGGTTAGGTTAGGTTAGGTTAGGTTAGGTTAGGTTAGGTTAGGTTAGGTTAGGTTAGGTTAGGTTAGGTTAGGTTAGGTTAGGTTAGGTTAGGTTAGGTTAGGTTAGGTTAGGTTAGGTTAGGTTAGGTTAGGTTAGGTTAGGTTAGGTTAGGTTAGGTTAGGTTAGGTTAGGTTAGGTTAGGTTAGGTTAGGTTAGGTTAGGTTAGGTTAGGTTAGGTTAGGTTAGGTTAGGTTAGGTTAGGTTAGGTTAGGTTAGGTTAGGTTAGGTTAGGTTAGGTTAGGTTAGGTTAGGTTAGGTTAGGTTAGGTTAGGTTAGGTTAGGTTAGGTTAGGTTAGGTTAGGTTAGGTTAGGTTAGGTTAGGTTAGGTTAGGTTAGGTTAGGTTAGGTTAGGTTAGGTTAGGTTAGGTTAGGTTAGGTTAGGTTAGGTTAGGTTAGGTTAGGTTAGGTTAGGTTAGGTTAGGTTAGGTTAGGTTAGGTTAGGTTAGGTTAGGTTAGGTTAGGTTAGGTTAGGTTAGGTTAGGTTAGGTTAGGTTAGGTTAGGTTAGGTTAGGTTAGGTTAGGTTAGGTTAGGTTAGGTTAGGTTAGGTTAGGTTAGGTTAGGTTAGGTTAGGTTAGGTTAGGTTAGGTTAGGTTAGGTTAGGTTAGGTTAGGTTAGGTTAGGTTAGGTTAGGTTAGGTTAGGTTAGGTTAGGTTAGGTTAGGTTAGGTTAGGTTAGGTTAGGTTAGGTTAGGTTAGGTTAGGTTAGGTTAGGTTAGGTTAGGTTAGGTTAGGTTAGGTTAGGTTAGGTTAGGTTAGGTTAGGTTAGGTTAGGTTAGGTTAGGTTAGGTTAGGTTAGGTTAGGTTAGGTTAGGTTAGGTTAGGTTAGGTTAGGTTAGGTTAGGTTAGGTTAGGTTAGGTTAGGTTAGGTTAGGTTAGGTTAGGTTAGGTTAGGTTAGGTTAGGTTAGGTTAGGTTAGGTTAGGTTAGGTTAGGTTAGGTTAGGTTAGGTTAGGTTAGGTTAGGTTAGGTTAGGTTAGGTTAGGTTAGGTTAGGTTAGGTTAGGTTAGGTTAGGTTAGGTTAGGTTAGGTTAGGTTAGGTTAGGTTAGGTTAGGTTAGGTTAGGTTAGGTTAGGTTAGGTTAGGTTAGGTTAGGTTAGGTTAGGTTAGGTTAGGTTAGGTTAGGTTAGGTTAGGTTAGGTTAGGTTAGGTTAGGTTAGGTTAGGTTAGGTTAGGTTAGGTTAGGTTAGGTTAGGTTAGGTTAGGTTAGGTTAGGTTAGGTTAGGTTAGGTTAGGTTAGGTTAGGTTAGGTTAGGTTAGGTTAGGTTAGGTTAGGTTAGGTTAGGTTAGGTTAGGTTAGGTTAGGTTAGGTTAGGTTAGGTTAGGTTAGGTTAGGTTAGGTTAGGTTAGGTTAGGTTAGGTTAGGTTAGGTTAGGTTAGGTTAGGTTAGGTTAGGTTAGGTTAGGTTAGGTTAGGTTAGGTTAGGTTAGGTTAGGTTAGGTTAGGTTAGGTTAGGTTAGGTTAGGTTAGGTTAGGTTAGGTTAGGTTAGGTTAGGTTAGGTTAGGTTAGGTTAGGTTAGGTTAGGTTAGGTTAGGTTAGGTTAGGTTAGGTTAGGTTAGGTTAGGTTAGGTTAGGTTAGGTTAGGTTAGGTTAGGTTAGGTTAGGTTAGGTTAGGTTAGGTTAGGTTAGGTTAGGTTAGGTTAGGTTAGGTTAGGTTAGGTTAGGTTAGGTTAGGTTAGGTTAGGTTAGGTTAGGTTAGGTTAGGTTAGGTTAGGTTAGGTTAGGTTAGGTTAGGTTAGGTTAGGTTAGGTTAGGTTAGGTTAGGTTAGGTTAGGTTAGGTTAGGTTAGGTTAGGTTAGGTTAGGTTAGGTTAGGTTAGGTTAGGTTAGGTTAGGTTAGGTTAGGTTAGGTTAGGTTAGGTTAGGTTAGGTTAGGTTAGGTTAGGTTAGGTTAGGTTAGGTTAGGTTAGGTTAGGTTAGGTTAGGTTAGGTTAGGTTAGGTTAGGTTAGGTTAGGTTAGGTTAGGTTAGGTTAGGTTAGGTTAGGTTAGGTTAGGTTAGGTTAGGTTAGGTTAGGTTAGGTTAGGTTAGGTTAGGTTAGGTTAGGTTAGGTTAGGTTAGGTTAGGTTAGGTTAGGTTAGGTTAGGTTAGGTTAGGTTAGGTTAGGTTAGGTTAGGTTAGGTTAGGTTAGGTTAGGTTAGGTTAGGTTAGGTTAGGTTAGGTTAGGTTAGGTTAGGTTAGGTTAGGTTAGGTTAGGTTAGGTTAGGTTAGGTTAGGTTAGGTTAGGTTAGGTTAGGTTAGGTTAGGTTAGGTTAGGTTAGGTTAGGTTAGGTTAGGTTAGGTTAGGTTAGGTTAGGTTAGGTTAGGTTAGGTTAGGTTAGGTTAGGTTAGGTTAGGTTAGGTTAGGTTAGGTTAGGTTAGGTTAGGTTAGGTTAGGTTAGGTTAGGTTAGGTTAGGTTAGGTTAGGTTAGGTTAGGTTAGGTTAGGTTAGGTTAGGTTAGGTTAGGTTAGGTTAGGTTAGGTTAGGTTAGGTTAGGTTAGGTTAGGTTAGGTTAGGTTAGGTTAGGTTAGGTTAGGTTAGGTTAGGTTAGGTTAGGTTAGGTTAGGTTAGGTTAGGTTAGGTTAGGTTAGGTTAGGTTAGGTTAGGTTAGGTTAGGTTAGGTTAGGTTAGGTTAGGTTAGGTTAGGTTAGGTTAGGTTAGGTTAGGTTAGGTTAGGTTAGGTTAGGTTAGGTTAGGTTAGGTTAGGTTAGGTTAGGTTAGGTTAGGTTAGGTTAGGTTAGGTTAGGTTAGGTTAGGTTAGGTTAGGTTAGGTTAGGTTAGGTTAGGTTAGGTTAGGTTAGGTTAGGTTAGGTTAGGTTAGGTTAGGTTAGGTTAGGTTAGGTTAGGTTAGGTTAGGTTAGGTTAGGTTAGGTTAGGTTAGGTTAGGTTAGGTTAGGTTAGGTTAGGTTAGGTTAGGTTAGGTTAGGTTAGGTTAGGTTAGGTTAGGTTAGGTTAGGTTAGGTTAGGTTAGGTTAGGTTAGGTTAGGTTAGGTTAGGTTAGGTTAGGTTAGGTTAGGTTAGGTTAGGTTAGGTTAGGTTAGGTTAGGTTAGGTTAGGTTAGGTTAGGTTAGGTTAGGTTAGGTTAGGTTAGGTTAGGTTAGGTTAGGTTAGGTTAGGTTAGGTTAGGTTAGGTTAGGTTAGGTTAGGTTAGGTTAGGTTAGGTTAGGTTAGGTTAGGTTAGGTTAGGTTAGGTTAGGTTAGGTTAGGTTAGGTTAGGTTAGGTTAGGTTAGGTTAGGTTAGGTTAGGTTAGGTTAGGTTAGGTTAGGTTAGGTTAGGTTAGGTTAGGTTAGGTTAGGTTAGGTTAGGTTAGGTTAGGTTAGGTTAGGTTAGGTTAGGTTAGGTTAGGTTAGGTTAGGTTAGGTTAGGTTAGGTTAGGTTAGGTTAGGTTAGGTTAGGTTAGGTTAGGTTAGGTTAGGTTAGGTTAGGTTAGGTTAGGTTAGGTTAGGTTAGGTTAGGTTAGGTTAGGTTAGGTTAGGTTAGGTTAGGTTAGGTTAGGTTAGGTTAGGTTAGGTTAGGTTAGGTTAGGTTAGGTTAGGTTAGGTTAGGTTAGGTTAGGTTAGGTTAGGTTAGGTTAGGTTAGGTTAGGTTAGGTTAGGTTAGGTTAGGTTAGGTTAGGTTAGGTTAGGTTAGGTTAGGTTAGGTTAGGTTAGGTTAGGTTAGGTTAGGTTAGGTTAGGTTAGGTTAGGTTAGGTTAGGTTAGGTTAGGTTAGGTTAGGTTAGGTTAGGTTAGGTTAGGTTAGGTTAGGTTAGGTTAGGTTAGGTTAGGTTAGGTTAGGTTAGGTTAGGTTAGGTTAGGTTAGGTTAGGTTAGGTTAGGTTAGGTTAGGTTAGGTTAGGTTAGGTTAGGTTAGGTTAGGTTAGGTTAGGTTAGGTTAGGTTAGGTTAGGTTAGGTTAGGTTAGGTTAGGTTAGGTTAGGTTAGGTTAGGTTAGGTTAGGTTAGGTTAGGTTAGGTTAGGTTAGGTTAGGTTAGGTTAGGTTAGGTTAGGTTAGGTTAGGTTAGGTTAGGTTAGGTTAGGTTAGGTTAGGTTAGGTTAGGTTAGGTTAGGTTAGGTTAGGTTAGGTTAGGTTAGGTTAGGTTAGGTTAGGTTAGGTTAGGTTAGGTTAGGTTAGGTTAGGTTAGGTTAGGTTAGGTTAGGTTAGGTTAGGTTAGGTTAGGTTAGGTTAGGTTAGGTTAGGTTAGGTTAGGTTAGGTTAGGTTAGGTTAGGTTAGGTTAGGTTAGGTTAGGTTAGGTTAGGTTAGGTTAGGTTAGGTTAGGTTAGGTTAGGTTAGGTTAGGTTAGGTTAGGTTAGGTTAGGTTAGGTTAGGTTAGGTTAGGTTAGGTTAGGTTAGGTTAGGTTAGGTTAGGTTAGGTTAGGTTAGGTTAGGTTAGGTTAGGTTAGGTTAGGTTAGGTTAGGTTAGGTTAGGTTAGGTTAGGTTAGGTTAGGTTAGGTTAGGTTAGGTTAGGTTAGGTTAGGTTAGGTTAGGTTAGGTTAGGTTAGGTTAGGTTAGGTTAGGTTAGGTTAGGTTAGGTTAGGTTAGGTTAGGTTAGGTTAGGTTAGGTTAGGTTAGGTTAGGTTAGGTTAGGTTAGGTTAGGTTAGGTTAGGTTAGGTTAGGTTAGGTTAGGTTAGGTTAGGTTAGGTTAGGTTAGGTTAGGTTAGGTTAGGTTAGGTTAGGTTAGGTTAGGTTAGGTTAGGTTAGGTTAGGTTAGGTTAGGTTAGGTTAGGTTAGGTTAGGTTAGGTTAGGTTAGGTTAGGTTAGGTTAGGTTAGGTTAGGTTAGGTTAGGTTAGGTTAGGTTAGGTTAGGTTAGGTTAGGTTAGGTTAGGTTAGGTTAGGTTAGGTTAGGTTAGGTTAGGTTAGGTTAGGTTAGGTTAGGTTAGGTTAGGTTAGGTTAGGTTAGGTTAGGTTAGGTTAGGTTAGGTTAGGTTAGGTTAGGTTAGGTTAGGTTAGGTTAGGTTAGGTTAGGTTAGGTTAGGTTAGGTTAGGTTAGGTTAGGTTAGGTTAGGTTAGGTTAGGTTAGGTTAGGTTAGGTTAGGTTAGGTTAGGTTAGGTTAGGTTAGGTTAGGTTAGGTTAGGTTAGGTTAGGTTAGGTTAGGTTAGGTTAGGTTAGGTTAGGTTAGGTTAGGTTAGGTTAGGTTAGGTTAGGTTAGGTTAGGTTAGGTTAGGTTAGGTTAGGTTAGGTTAGGTTAGGTTAGGTTAGGTTAGGTTAGGTTAGGTTAGGTTAGGTTAGGTTAGGTTAGGTTAGGTTAGGTTAGGTTAGGTTAGGTTAGGTTAGGTTAGGTTAGGTTAGGTTAGGTTAGGTTAGGTTAGGTTAGGTTAGGTTAGGTTAGGTTAGGTTAGGTTAGGTTAGGTTAGGTTAGGTTAGGTTAGGTTAGGTTAGGTTAGGTTAGGTTAGGTTAGGTTAGGTTAGGTTAGGTTAGGTTAGGTTAGGTTAGGTTAGGTTAGGTTAGGTTAGGTTAGGTTAGGTTAGGTTAGGTTAGGTTAGGTTAGGTTAGGTTAGGTTAGGTTAGGTTAGGTTAGGTTAGGTTAGGTTAGGTTAGGTTAGGTTAGGTTAGGTTAGGTTAGGTTAGGTTAGGTTAGGTTAGGTTAGGTTAGGTTAGGTTAGGTTAGGTTAGGTTAGGTTAGGTTAGGTTAGGTTAGGTTAGGTTAGGTTAGGTTAGGTTAGGTTAGGTTAGGTTAGGTTAGGTTAGGTTAGGTTAGGTTAGGTTAGGTTAGGTTAGGTTAGGTTAGGTTAGGTTAGGTTAGGTTAGGTTAGGTTAGGTTAGGTTAGGTTAGGTTAGGTTAGGTTAGGTTAGGTTAGGTTAGGTTAGGTTAGGTTAGGTTAGGTTAGGTTAGGTTAGGTTAGGTTAGGTTAGGTTAGGTTAGGTTAGGTTAGGTTAGGTTAGGTTAGGTTAGGTTAGGTTAGGTTAGGTTAGGTTAGGTTAGGTTAGGTTAGGTTAGGTTAGGTTAGGTTAGGTTAGGTTAGGTTAGGTTAGGTTAGGTTAGGTTAGGTTAGGTTAGGTTAGGTTAGGTTAGGTTAGGTTAGGTTAGGTTAGGTTAGGTTAGGTTAGGTTAGGTTAGGTTAGGTTAGGTTAGGTTAGGTTAGGTTAGGTTAGGTTAGGTTAGGTTAGGTTAGGTTAGGTTAGGTTAGGTTAGGTTAGGTTAGGTTAGGTTAGGTTAGGTTAGGTTAGGTTAGGTTAGGTTAGGTTAGGTTAGGTTAGGTTAGGTTAGGTTAGGTTAGGTTAGGTTAGGTTAGGTTAGGTTAGGTTAGGTTAGGTTAGGTTAGGTTAGGTTAGGTTAGGTTAGGTTAGGTTAGGTTAGGTTAGGTTAGGTTAGGTTAGGTTAGGTTAGGTTAGGTTAGGTTAGGTTAGGTTAGGTTAGGTTAGGTTAGGTTAGGTTAGGTTAGGTTAGGTTAGGTTAGGTTAGGTTAGGTTAGGTTAGGTTAGGTTAGGTTAGGTTAGGTTAGGTTAGGTTAGGTTAGGTTAGGTTAGGTTAGGTTAGGTTAGGTTAGGTTAGGTTAGGTTAGGTTAGGTTAGGTTAGGTTAGGTTAGGTTAGGTTAGGTTAGGTTAGGTTAGGTTAGGTTAGGTTAGGTTAGGTTAGGTTAGGTTAGGTTAGGTTAGGTTAGGTTAGGTTAGGTTAGGTTAGGTTAGGTTAGGTTAGGTTAGGTTAGGTTAGGTTAGGTTAGGTTAGGTTAGGTTAGGTTAGGTTAGGTTAGGTTAGGTTAGGTTAGGTTAGGTTAGGTTAGGTTAGGTTAGGTTAGGTTAGGTTAGGTTAGGTTAGGTTAGGTTAGGTTAGGTTAGGTTAGGTTAGGTTAGGTTAGGTTAGGTTAGGTTAGGTTAGGTTAGGTTAGGTTAGGTTAGGTTAGGTTAGGTTAGGTTAGGTTAGGTTAGGTTAGGTTAGGTTAGGTTAGGTTAGGTTAGGTTAGGTTAGGTTAGGTTAGGTTAGGTTAGGTTAGGTTAGGTTAGGTTAGGTTAGGTTAGGTTAGGTTAGGTTAGGTTAGGTTAGGTTAGGTTAGGTTAGGTTAGGTTAGGTTAGGTTAGGTTAGGTTAGGTTAGGTTAGGTTAGGTTAGGTTAGGTTAGGTTAGGTTAGGTTAGGTTAGGTTAGGTTAGGTTAGGTTAGGTTAGGTTAGGTTAGGTTAGGTTAGGTTAGGTTAGGTTAGGTTAGGTTAGGTTAGGTTAGGTTAGGTTAGGTTAGGTTAGGTTAGGTTAGGTTAGGTTAGGTTAGGTTAGGTTAGGTTAGGTTAGGTTAGGTTAGGTTAGGTTAGGTTAGGTTAGGTTAGGTTAGGTTAGGTTAGGTTAGGTTAGGTTAGGTTAGGTTAGGTTAGGTTAGGTTAGGTTAGGTTAGGTTAGGTTAGGTTAGGTTAGGTTAGGTTAGGTTAGGTTAGGTTAGGTTAGGTTAGGTTAGGTTAGGTTAGGTTAGGTTAGGTTAGGTTAGGTTAGGTTAGGTTAGGTTAGGTTAGGTTAGGTTAGGTTAGGTTAGGTTAGGTTAGGTTAGGTTAGGTTAGGTTAGGTTAGGTTAGGTTAGGTTAGGTTAGGTTAGGTTAGGTTAGGTTAGGTTAGGTTAGGTTAGGTTAGGTTAGGTTAGGTTAGGTTAGGTTAGGTTAGGTTAGGTTAGGTTAGGTTAGGTTAGGTTAGGTTAGGTTAGGTTAGGTTAGGTTAGGTTAGGTTAGGTTAGGTTAGGTTAGGTTAGGTTAGGTTAGGTTAGGTTAGGTTAGGTTAGGTTAGGTTAGGTTAGGTTAGGTTAGGTTAGGTTAGGTTAGGTTAGGTTAGGTTAGGTTAGGTTAGGTTAGGTTAGGTTAGGTTAGGTTAGGTTAGGTTAGGTTAGGTTAGGTTAGGTTAGGTTAGGTTAGGTTAGGTTAGGTTAGGTTAGGTTAGGTTAGGTTAGGTTAGGTTAGGTTAGGTTAGGTTAGGTTAGGTTAGGTTAGGTTAGGTTAGGTTAGGTTAGGTTAGGTTAGGTTAGGTTAGGTTAGGTTAGGTTAGGTTAGGTTAGGTTAGGTTAGGTTAGGTTAGGTTAGGTTAGGTTAGGTTAGGTTAGGTTAGGTTAGGTTAGGTTAGGTTAGGTTAGGTTAGGTTAGGTTAGGTTAGGTTAGGTTAGGTTAGGTTAGGTTAGGTTAGGTTAGGTTAGGTTAGGTTAGGTTAGGTTAGGTTAGGTTAGGTTAGGTTAGGTTAGGTTAGGTTAGGTTAGGTTAGGTTAGGTTAGGTTAGGTTAGGTTAGGTTAGGTTAGGTTAGGTTAGGTTAGGTTAGGTTAGGTTAGGTTAGGTTAGGTTAGGTTAGGTTAGGTTAGGTTAGGTTAGGTTAGGTTAGGTTAGGTTAGGTTAGGTTAGGTTAGGTTAGGTTAGGTTAGGTTAGGTTAGGTTAGGTTAGGTTAGGTTAGGTTAGGTTAGGTTAGGTTAGGTTAGGTTAGGTTAGGTTAGGTTAGGTTAGGTTAGGTTAGGTTAGGTTAGGTTAGGTTAGGTTAGGTTAGGTTAGGTTAGGTTAGGTTAGGTTAGGTTAGGTTAGGTTAGGTTAGGTTAGGTTAGGTTAGGTTAGGTTAGGTTAGGTTAGGTTAGGTTAGGTTAGGTTAGGTTAGGTTAGGTTAGGTTAGGTTAGGTTAGGTTAGGTTAGGTTAGGTTAGGTTAGGTTAGGTTAGGTTAGGTTAGGTTAGGTTAGGTTAGGTTAGGTTAGGTTAGGTTAGGTTAGGTTAGGTTAGGTTAGGTTAGGTTAGGTTAGGTTAGGTTAGGTTAGGTTAGGTTAGGTTAGGTTAGGTTAGGTTAGGTTAGGTTAGGTTAGGTTAGGTTAGGTTAGGTTAGGTTAGGTTAGGTTAGGTTAGGTTAGGTTAGGTTAGGTTAGGTTAGGTTAGGTTAGGTTAGGTTAGGTTAGGTTAGGTTAGGTTAGGTTAGGTTAGGTTAGGTTAGGTTAGGTTAGGTTAGGTTAGGTTAGGTTAGGTTAGGTTAGGTTAGGTTAGGTTAGGTTAGGTTAGGTTAGGTTAGGTTAGGTTAGGTTAGGTTAGGTTAGGTTAGGTTAGGTTAGGTTAGGTTAGGTTAGGTTAGGTTAGGTTAGGTTAGGTTAGGTTAGGTTAGGTTAGGTTAGGTTAGGTTAGGTTAGGTTAGGTTAGGTTAGGTTAGGTTAGGTTAGGTTAGGTTAGGTTAGGTTAGGTTAGGTTAGGTTAGGTTAGGTTAGGTTAGGTTAGGTTAGGTTAGGTTAGGTTAGGTTAGGTTAGGTTAGGTTAGGTTAGGTTAGGTTAGGTTAGGTTAGGTTAGGTTAGGTTAGGTTAGGTTAGGTTAGGTTAGGTTAGGTTAGGTTAGGTTAGGTTAGGTTAGGTTAGGTTAGGTTAGGTTAGGTTAGGTTAGGTTAGGTTAGGTTAGGTTAGGTTAGGTTAGGTTAGGTTAGGTTAGGTTAGGTTAGGTTAGGTTAGGTTAGGTTAGGTTAGGTTAGGTTAGGTTAGGTTAGGTTAGGTTAGGTTAGGTTAGGTTAGGTTAGGTTAGGTTAGGTTAGGTTAGGTTAGGTTAGGTTAGGTTAGGTTAGGTTAGGTTAGGTTAGGTTAGGTTAGGTTAGGTTAGGTTAGGTTAGGTTAGGTTAGGTTAGGTTAGGTTAGGTTAGGTTAGGTTAGGTTAGGTTAGGTTAGGTTAGGTTAGGTTAGGTTAGGTTAGGTTAGGTTAGGTTAGGTTAGGTTAGGTTAGGTTAGGTTAGGTTAGGTTAGGTTAGGTTAGGTTAGGTTAGGTTAGGTTAGGTTAGGTTAGGTTAGGTTAGGTTAGGTTAGGTTAGGTTAGGTTAGGTTAGGTTAGGTTAGGTTAGGTTAGGTTAGGTTAGGTTAGGTTAGGTTAGGTTAGGTTAGGTTAGGTTAGGTTAGGTTAGGTTAGGTTAGGTTAGGTTAGGTTAGGTTAGGTTAGGTTAGGTTAGGTTAGGTTAGGTTAGGTTAGGTTAGGTTAGGTTAGGTTAGGTTAGGTTAGGTTAGGTTAGGTTAGGTTAGGTTAGGTTAGGTTAGGTTAGGTTAGGTTAGGTTAGGTTAGGTTAGGTTAGGTTAGGTTAGGTTAGGTTAGGTTAGGTTAGGTTAGGTTAGGTTAGGTTAGGTTAGGTTAGGTTAGGTTAGGTTAGGTTAGGTTAGGTTAGGTTAGGTTAGGTTAGGTTAGGTTAGGTTAGGTTAGGTTAGGTTAGGTTAGGTTAGGTTAGGTTAGGTTAGGTTAGGTTAGGTTAGGTTAGGTTAGGTTAGGTTAGGTTAGGTTAGGTTAGGTTAGGTTAGGTTAGGTTAGGTTAGGTTAGGTTAGGTTAGGTTAGGTTAGGTTAGGTTAGGTTAGGTTAGGTTAGGTTAGGTTAGGTTAGGTTAGGTTAGGTTAGGTTAGGTTAGGTTAGGTTAGGTTAGGTTAGGTTAGGTTAGGTTAGGTTAGGTTAGGTTAGGTTAGGTTAGGTTAGGTTAGGTTAGGTTAGGTTAGGTTAGGTTAGGTTAGGTTAGGTTAGGTTAGGTTAGGTTAGGTTAGGTTAGGTTAGGTTAGGTTAGGTTAGGTTAGGTTAGGTTAGGTTAGGTTAGGTTAGGTTAGGTTAGGTTAGGTTAGGTTAGGTTAGGTTAGGTTAGGTTAGGTTAGGTTAGGTTAGGTTAGGTTAGGTTAGGTTAGGTTAGGTTAGGTTAGGTTAGGTTAGGTTAGGTTAGGTTAGGTTAGGTTAGGTTAGGTTAGGTTAGGTTAGGTTAGGTTAGGTTAGGTTAGGTTAGGTTAGGTTAGGTTAGGTTAGGTTAGGTTAGGTTAGGTTAGGTTAGGTTAGGTTAGGTTAGGTTAGGTTAGGTTAGGTTAGGTTAGGTTAGGTTAGGTTAGGTTAGGTTAGGTTAGGTTAGGTTAGGTTAGGTTAGGTTAGGTTAGGTTAGGTTAGGTTAGGTTAGGTTAGGTTAGGTTAGGTTAGGTTAGGTTAGGTTAGGTTAGGTTAGGTTAGGTTAGGTTAGGTTAGGTTAGGTTAGGTTAGGTTAGGTTAGGTTAGGTTAGGTTAGGTTAGGTTAGGTTAGGTTAGGTTAGGTTAGGTTAGGTTAGGTTAGGTTAGGTTAGGTTAGGTTAGGTTAGGTTAGGTTAGGTTAGGTTAGGTTAGGTTAGGTTAGGTTAGGTTAGGTTAGGTTAGGTTAGGTTAGGTTAGGTTAGGTTAGGTTAGGTTAGGTTAGGTTAGGTTAGGTTAGGTTAGGTTAGGTTAGGTTAGGTTAGGTTAGGTTAGGTTAGGTTAGGTTAGGTTAGGTTAGGTTAGGTTAGGTTAGGTTAGGTTAGGTTAGGTTAGGTTAGGTTAGGTTAGGTTAGGTTAGGTTAGGTTAGGTTAGGTTAGGTTAGGTTAGGTTAGGTTAGGTTAGGTTAGGTTAGGTTAGGTTAGGTTAGGTTAGGTTAGGTTAGGTTAGGTTAGGTTAGGTTAGGTTAGGTTAGGTTAGGTTAGGTTAGGTTAGGTTAGGTTAGGTTAGGTTAGGTTAGGTTAGGTTAGGTTAGGTTAGGTTAGGTTAGGTTAGGTTAGGTTAGGTTAGGTTAGGTTAGGTTAGGTTAGGTTAGGTTAGGTTAGGTTAGGTTAGGTTAGGTTAGGTTAGGTTAGGTTAGGTTAGGTTAGGTTAGGTTAGGTTAGGTTAGGTTAGGTTAGGTTAGGTTAGGTTAGGTTAGGTTAGGTTAGGTTAGGTTAGGTTAGGTTAGGTTAGGTTAGGTTAGGTTAGGTTAGGTTAGGTTAGGTTAGGTTAGGTTAGGTTAGGTTAGGTTAGGTTAGGTTAGGTTAGGTTAGGTTAGGTTAGGTTAGGTTAGGTTAGGTTAGGTTAGGTTAGGTTAGGTTAGGTTAGGTTAGGTTAGGTTAGGTTAGGTTAGGTTAGGTTAGGTTAGGTTAGGTTAGGTTAGGTTAGGTTAGGTTAGGTTAGGTTAGGTTAGGTTAGGTTAGGTTAGGTTAGGTTAGGTTAGGTTAGGTTAGGTTAGGTTAGGTTAGGTTAGGTTAGGTTAGGTTAGGTTAGGTTAGGTTAGGTTAGGTTAGGTTAGGTTAGGTTAGGTTAGGTTAGGTTAGGTTAGGTTAGGTTAGGTTAGGTTAGGTTAGGTTAGGTTAGGTTAGGTTAGGTTAGGTTAGGTTAGGTTAGGTTAGGTTAGGTTAGGTTAGGTTAGGTTAGGTTAGGTTAGGTTAGGTTAGGTTAGGTTAGGTTAGGTTAGGTTAGGTTAGGTTAGGTTAGGTTAGGTTAGGTTAGGTTAGGTTAGGTTAGGTTAGGTTAGGTTAGGTTAGGTTAGGTTAGGTTAGGTTAGGTTAGGTTAGGTTAGGTTAGGTTAGGTTAGGTTAGGTTAGGTTAGGTTAGGTTAGGTTAGGTTAGGTTAGGTTAGGTTAGGTTAGGTTAGGTTGGTACGTCCCTTCTATTAGCCTGTCCATATTTTTTATCCCTTTTTTGATTTCCACCTTTGTATTCTGATTACTAGCCACTAGCTCTACTAACTCTTTTGTGACCTGTTTCATTTTACTAATGAATTCATTCATTTCTGTGATTTCCCGCCGTTCTTGTATTGGGCTTTCTATTCTTTTCCTTTTCGACGGGTTTGCCAGAGTTTCTTCCTCTTTATCTCCTTCTATGCCTATTTTATCGTGTTCCTTTGTGCTTTCTTCGGATTCGGTGGTGGGTGGCCCAGGGTTTGGGCTCTCTTTCGGTTCCTCGTACTCGAGTCCCTCTAGAGTGTTCTTCCCGGTAGTTTCCTGTTCTTCCCTTGTTTCCTGGTCTATATCCATTTCTCTAGCGGCGATTTGCTCTGTGTTTTTTTTATTAACAGCTTGTGGAGATCTCATGTCCCTTTTCTTTTTCTGGTTTTCCATCATCATTTTCTCGTATTCTTCCCTCTCTCTCTTTTGTTCTTCGCTTTCCTCCTTTTTTCCCTTTTCTTGTTGTTTGAATTTGATTTTCTCCATATTCGTCCCACGAGTTGGGTCGTCCTGTGGTCCAGTAGGGCAGTGCGCCCTTACCCTACTAAGGCGCTCTTTACACCGGGAGGTCGCCATCTTCCCGGTGGCTCCGTTCACGGCCATATAACGCCTGGCCAATCACCTCTCGGCACGGATCGCATGACACCTTAGGTTGCGGATTTTGGAAGGGTTTACTCCCTGGGAGAGGATAGGTAGAGGGTAAGAACGAAGAAAAGCATAGAGAAGCGAAAGAGAGCAAGAATTTGCCAAGGAAGGCCGAAAGTTTAAAGTTATCTTACCCCAGACAAGATGAAGAAAGGTAAGATAGGCCAGAGAACTCCCAGGGTCCGCCATCCCTGCACACCAGTTGTGTGTCTCCAGGAGGGTTTTTTCTCGAGTGTTCCCCCTCTAGCTCCGGTTGGGTTCTGTAAGAGACAGCCCGGCCACGAGTAGGCACCCAGCGGTCTTGCCAGTGGAGAGGCTATTCGTTTCCGCGTCACACCAGCCTGGGAAAGGTAAGTGTTGCCACTTACCCCGATACATCCACCTTTTTTTTTTTAGGGGGCGGTGGATTTATCCCAAGTCCCTCGTGCGATACCACAAAGGAGGGAATACAGGAAGCCATCAAAGGTATAACAGGAAAGTGGAATCCAGAGTGCAAGGTGGGAGACACTAGACCATACAGGAATGATACACTGGCGGCAACTCTAGTATTAACCAGGGAGGTGGCAGAGAGACTACCGAAGGAGGGGGAAGTAAGGATAGGAATGGTGAGGTGTAAGATAGAAAAAAAACTTAGAATCGACCGATGCAATAAGTGCTGGAATTACGGGCACAGGAGACAGGAATGCAATGGACCTGACAGGACAGACAGATGCTACAAATGCGGGGAAGCAGACCACAAACAAACAGATTGTGACAAAGAGGAAAAATGCCCAGTGTGTAACGAGTCAGGACACAGGACAGGAACCGCTAAATGCGGCGCGTTCAGGGCTGCCCTGAACGAAGCAAGGAAGAGAAATAGGAAAAACAGTATACAAGGAAGAGAAGAACGAAACAGGTACAGGGAAAGAAAAGAGGAGAGCGAAACTGAAGGGGAAGAAAGAGAAAAGGAAAAAAAAGAAGAACAGCCTTTACATCCAACTTTCTCTGGAGGTAAAACCCTATGAAAATCCTACAAACTAACTTAGGAAGGTGCAAAGCAGCTCACGATATGGCATATGCTGCAATAAAGGAAAAGGGGATAGATATTATGATAATAGGGGAACCAAACAAAAAAATTTCGAAAAATAGGGCATGGATTGTAGATAGCAAGGAGGATTTAGCAATAAGCATAGAAAATAAAAACATAAGGATCAGAGAGATAAAAAGGAAAGAAGGATTCATACAGATAAATTTTGACAACTGGACAATGATCGGCTGCTACATATCACCGAACAAAACGCGACAACAATATGAAAAAAAGGTAGACGAAATAATGAATGCGGCCAGAAACTGCAAGCACGGGGTGATCGTAGCAGGAGATATAAATGCAAAGGCAGCAGAATGGGGCTCGCCAGTCACAGATGAGAGAGGACACTATTGGACCGAATGGATGGAAACATTGGACATGAGAGCCCAGAACAATGGGAATTCACCAACTTTTGAACGGGGGGAAAGTGCCTCATTTATCGACGTAACAAGCACAACTAAGGAAATATCAAAGAAAATAAAAAACTGGGCAGTGCTAGACCAGGACACGCTCACAGAACATAAATATATATACTATGAAATAGCAGGGGAGAAAGTAAAATGGGAAGACAAGAAAATAACGCACGTCGACTGGGATGCTTTTCGAACACATATCAACCAAACCGTAGACGAAGAGGAAAACACTAGGAACCATACAGAGATAACCAGTAAAATCAAAGAGGCATACAAAAACAGCATCATCACCAACCATGCGGGGAGAACAACAAAACCCTATTGGTGGAACGGGACAATAGCACAGTTAAGGGACGAGAGTAAGAGACTGCGCAGAGCAGCTACGAGAGCAGCAGCTGGAGGAAGAAACAATATAGAGGAGAAAGAGGAATACAAGAACGCCAAAAGGGAGCTATGTAGACAAATCCGGGCGTCAAAAAGGGAACACTGGAGAAAGCTATGCGAAGAACTGGAAAATGACGTTTGGGGCCAGGGCTATAAAATAGCAACAAAAGCGATAGGCTGTCAGGGAACCTACAACCTACATAAAGACAAGAGAATGGAGATAGCTCAGGGACTCTTCCCTCAAACACAAGACAATAGGGACAGAAGACGGACCACAGAAGTAGCGGAACCCTTCTCCAAGGATGAGCTAAGGACGGCCTGCGAACAAATGAAGAACGGAAAGTCACCAGGGCCCGATGGAATCCCTCCCGAGGCCATAAAGGAGGTGTGCAAAATAAAAACGGAGTGGGTACTAAACATGCTAAATGAACTCCTCAGAATACAGGTATTCCCGAACGAGTGGAAAATAGCGAAATTAATACTGATACTTAAACAGGGAAAGTCTCCAGAGCTCCCGGCATCATATAGGCCTATCTGCCTGCTGAATTCCATCAGCAAGCTGTATGAGGCCATGATAAGAAATAGAATTAATAAAGAAATCGAAGAAAAACACATGCTACATGAAAATCAGTACGGCTTCCGCAAAGGCAAATCAACTATACAAGCCATGGAAAAAGTGAGGCAGATAGCAAATGACAACACAAAAACATGGAGCGTATTAGTTACCCTCGACATAAAAAACGCATTCAACACCGCGAATCATACTAGGATAATGGAGTCATTGGAACATAAGGGAATGTCCGGATATCTGATAAATATAGTACATGACTACCTGGAGAATAGGAAAATCAGCGTCGACAAAGGGGAAGAAATGGAAGCCACGGCAGGAGTCCCACAGGGTTCGGTCTTGGGACCGACACTGTGGAACATGCAGTACGATGAAGTGTTGAGGCTGGAGCTCCCGGATGGAGCCAAAACTATCGGTTTTGCGGATGACCTAGCTCTCATAGTTAAGGCAGCAAAAGACACCGAGCTAATCAGGAAAACTAATGAAAGCATAAAGCTAATAGAGACATGGATAACGCAAAACCAGTTAGCGTTGGCTCCACAAAAAACAGAGGCGGTGATTCTGAGGGGTAAAAGGAAGAGAGACCATATTAACTTTAAGATAAATGACTTAGACATTAGCCCTCAGAAAACCCTAAAATACCTAGGAGTTTACTTTGATGACCAGGGAACATTCGGAAAGCATGTCGAGCAAACAGTGAAGAAGGCTGAAGAGAAAATAGCCTCACTTAAGAGGATCATGCCAAATGTGGGAGGACCCTCCAGCCAGAAAAGAGCAGTACTTTCGGGGGTGACTCATAGCATACTCCTGTATGGGGCACCGGTATGGGCGGAAGTCCTGAGAATAAATAGATACAGGGACATGATGATCAGAGCTCAAAGGAAAGTACTGTTGAGAGTGGCATCGGCTTATAGAACCTCCTCAAGTGTGGCCCTCCAGGTAATCACCGGCATAATTCCAATAGACCTCCAAGTTGAGGAGAGGAAACACATATACGAGAATCAGGGAAACAATCTGCAAGCAATAAGAAAGGAGGCAAGAGAAAGAACTATACAAAAATGGCAGTCAAGATGGGATAGGGAAACCGAAAAAGGACAGTGGACGAAAAGACTGATTCCACAAATAAGTGCATGGCTAAAGTGCAAGCATAGGAGGCTGGATTACTTCTTAACCCAAGCCCTCACCGGACATGGCTCTTATAGGACATACACAAAAAAAATCGGTAGAGAGGAGGAGGATACGTGCGTATACTGTGGGGAAGTCGACACCCCAGAACATACGGTATATAGATGCCAGAAATGGGAAAATATAAGATCACAATCATACCAGAAGATGGGGATCGAGATAAGCCCAGACAATATGGGAGAGTTAATGAGGGAAAGCGAGGAGAATTGGAACGAAATACACAGCATGATAAAACTGATAATGAAGAACAAAGAAAATGACGAAAGGATAAGACAAAACGAAGGAAATAGAGAATAGACAGCGAAGAGGAAAAGAAAGAAAAAATAAAAGGCTGCTCACACCCGAAGAGAGGTCGGAAGACGGTTCCGGGGTGAGGCAGACTACTCAGAAAGGAGGTGTTTTGGCTGGTAGGCGAGCACTGCTCGAGTCCAGCATACCCGTGCTACATCGACATCCGTAGACGGAAAACATGAGTTTTCACCTCCACCAAAAAAAAAAAAAAAAAAAAAAAAAAAAAAAAAAAAAAAAAAAAAAAAAAAAAAAAAAAAAAAAAAAAAGGTTAGGTTAGGTTAGGTTAGGTTAGGTTAGGTTAGGTTAGGTTAGGTTAGGTTAGGTTAGGTTAGGTTAGGTTAGGTTAGGTTAGGTTAGGTTAGGTTAGGTTAGGTTAGGTTAGGTTAGGTTAGGTTAGGTTAGGTTAGGTTAGGTTAGGTTAGGTTAGGTTAGGTTAGGTTAGGTTAGGTTAGGTTAGGTTAGGTTAGGTTAGGTTAGGTTAGGTTAGGTTAGGTTAGGTTAGGTTAGGTTAGGTTAGGTTAGGTTAGGTTAGGTTAGGTTAGGTTAGGTTAGGTTAGGTTAGGTTAGGTTAGGTTAGGTTAGGTTAGGTTAGGTTAGGTTAGGTTAGGTTAGGTTAGGTTAGGTTAGGTTAGGTTAGGTTAGGTTAGGTTAGGTTAGGTTAGGTTAGGTTAGGTTAGGTTAGGTTAGGTTAGGTTAGGTTAGGTTAGGTTAGGTTAGGTTAGGTTAGGTTAGGTTAGGTTAGGTTAGGTTAGGTTAGGTTAGGTTAGGTTAGGTTAGGTTAGGTTAGGTTAGGTTAGGTTAGGTTAGGTTAGGTTAGGTTAGGTTAGGTTAGGTTAGGTTAGGTTAGGTTAGGTTAGGTTAGGTTAGGTTAGGTTAGGTTAGGTTAGGTTAGGTTAGGTTAGGTTAGGTTAGGTTAGGTTAGGTTAGGTTAGGTTAGGTTAGGTTAGGTTAGGTTAGGTTAGGTTAGGTTAGGTTAGGTTAGGTTAGGTTAGGTTAGGTTAGGTTAGGTTAGGTTAGGTTAGGTTAGGTTAGGTTAGGTTAGGTTAGGTTAGGTTAGGTTAGGTTAGGTTAGGTTAGGTTAGGTTAGGTTAGGTTAGGTTAGGTTAGGTTAGGTTAGGTTAGGTTAGGTTAGGTTAGGTTAGGTTAGGTTAGGTTAGGTTAGGTTAGGTTAGGTTAGGTTAGGTTAGGTTAGGTTAGGTTAGGTTAGGTTAGGTTAGGTTAGGTTAGGTTAGGTTAGGTTAGGTTAGGTTAGGTTAGGTTAGGTTAGGTTAGGTTAGGTTAGGTTAGGTTAGGTTAGGTTAGGTTAGGTTAGGTTAGGTTAGGTTAGGTTAGGTTAGGTTAGGTTAGGTTAGGTTAGGTTAGGTTAGGTTAGGTTAGGTTAGGTTAGGTTAGGTTAGGTTAGGTTAGGTTAGGTTAGGTTAGGTTAGGTTAGGTTAGGTTAGGTTAGGTTAGGTTAGGTTAGGTTAGGTTAGGTTAGGTTAGGTTAGGTTAGGTTAGGTTAGGTTAGGTTAGGTTAGGTTAGGTTAGGTTAGGTTAGGTTAGGTTAGGTTAGGTTAGGTTAGGTTAGGTTAGGTTAGGTTAGGTTAGGTTAGGTTAGGTTAGGTTAGGTTAGGTTAGGTTAGGTTAGGTTAGGTTAGGTTAGGTTAGGTTAGGTTAGGTTAGGTTAGGTTAGGTTAGGTTAGGTTAGGTTAGGTTAGGTTAGGTTAGGTTAGGTTAGGTTAGGTTAGGTTAGGTTAGGTTAGGTTAGGTTAGGTTAGGTTAGGTTAGGTTAGGTTAGGTTAGGTTAGGTTAGGTTAGGTTAGGTTAGGTTAGGTTAGGTTAGGTTAGGTTAGGTTAGGTTAGGTTAGGTTAGGTTAGGTTAGGTTAGGTTAGGTTAGGTTAGGTTAGGTTAGGTTAGGTTAGGTTAGGTTAGGTTAGGTTAGGTTAGGTTAGGTTAGGTTAGGTTAGGTTAGGTTAGGTTAGGTTAGGTTAGGTTAGGTTAGGTTAGGTTAGGTTAGGTTAGGTTAGGTTAGGTTAGGTTAGGTTAGGTTAGGTTAGGTTAGGTTAGGTTAGGTTAGGTTAGGTTAGGTTAGGTTAGGTTAGGTTAGGTTAGGTTAGGTTAGGTTAGGTTAGGTTAGGTTAGGTTAGGTTAGGTTAGGTTAGGTTAGGTTAGGTTAGGTTAGGTTAGGTTAGGTTAGGTTAGGTTAGGTTAGGTTAGGTTAGGTTAGGTTAGGTTAGGTTAGGTTAGGTTAGGTTAGGTTAGGTTAGGTTAGGTTAGGTTAGGTTAGGTTAGGTTAGGTTAGGTTAGGTTAGGTTAGGTTAGGTTAGGTTAGGTTAGGTTAGGTTAGGTTAGGTTAGGTTAGGTTAGGTTAGGTTAGGTTAGGTTAGGTTAGGTTAGGTTAGGTTAGGTTAGGTTAGGTTAGGTTAGGTTAGGTTAGGTTAGGTTAGGTTAGGTTAGGTTAGGTTAGGTTAGGTTAGGTTAGGTTAGGTTAGGTTAGGTTAGGTTAGGTTAGGTTAGGTTAGGTTAGGTTAGGTTAGGTTAGGTTAGGTTAGGTTAGGTTAGGTTAGGTTAGGTTAGGTTAGGTTAGGTTAGGTTAGGTTAGGTTAGGTTAGGTTAGGTTAGGTTAGGTTAGGTTAGGTTAGGTTAGGTTAGGTTAGGTTAGGTTAGGTTAGGTTAGGTTAGGTTAGGTTAGGTTAGGTTAGGTTAGGTTAGGTTAGGTTAGGTTAGGTTAGGTTAGGTTAGGTTAGGTTAGGTTAGGTTAGGTTAGGTTAGGTTAGGTTAGGTTAGGTTAGGTTAGGTTAGGTTAGGTTAGGTTAGGTTAGGTTAGGTTAGGTTAGGTTAGGTTAGGTTAGGTTAGGTTAGGTTAGGTTAGGTTAGGTTAGGTTAGGTTAGGTTAGGTTAGGTTAGGTTAGGTTAGGTTAGGTTAGGTTAGGTTAGGTTAGGTTAGGTTAGGTTAGGTTAGGTTAGGTTAGGTTAGGTTAGGTTAGGTTAGGTTAGGTTAGGTTAGGTTAGGTTAGGTTAGGTT
Organism: Gastrophysa polygoni; assembly: GCA_963576655.1. Classification (NCBI taxonomy): domain Eukaryota; kingdom Metazoa; phylum Arthropoda; class Insecta; order Coleoptera; family Chrysomelidae; genus Gastrophysa; species Gastrophysa polygoni. The sequence continues at coordinate 75,384 of CAUYVZ010000001.1, forward strand.
AGGTTAGGTTAGGTTAGGTTAGGTTAGGTTAGGTTAGGTTAGGTTAGGTTAGGTTAGGTTAGGTTAGGTTAGGTTAGGTTAGGTTAGGTTAGGTTAGGTTAGGTTAGGTTAGGTTAGGTTAGGTTAGGTTAGGTTAGGTTAGGTTAGGTTAGGTTAGGTTAGGTTAGGTTAGGTTAGGTTAGGTTAGGTTAGGTTAGGTTAGGTTAGGTTAGGTTAGGTTAGGTTAGGTTAGGTTAGGTTAGGTTAGGTTAGGTTAGGTTAGGTTAGGTTAGGTTAGGTTAGGTTAGGTTAGGTTAGGTTAGGTTAGGTTAGGTTAGGTTAGGTTAGGTTAGGTTAGGTTAGGTTAGGTTAGGTTAGGTTAGGTTAGGTTAGGTTAGGTTAGGTTAGGTTAGGTTAGGTTAGGTTAGGTTAGGTTAGGTTAGGTTAGGTTAGGTTAGGTTAGGTTAGGTTAGGTTAGGTTAGGTTAGGTTAGGTTAGGTTAGGTTAGGTTAGGTTAGGTTAGGTTAGGTTAGGTTAGGTTAGGTTAGGTTAGGTTAGGTTAGGTTAGGTTAGGTTAGGTTAGGTTAGGTTAGGTTAGGTTAGGTTAGGTTAGGTTAGGTTAGGTTAGGTTAGGTTAGGTTAGGTTAGGTTAGGTTAGGTTAGGTTAGGTTAGGTTAGGTTAGGTTAGGTTAGGTTAGGTTAGGTTAGGTTAGGTTAGGTTAGGTTAGGTTAGGTTAGGTTAGGTTAGGTTAGGTTAGGTTAGGTTAGGTTAGGTTAGGTTAGGTTAGGTTAGGTTAGGTTAGGTTAGGTTAGGTTAGGTTAGGTTAGGTTAGGTTAGGTTAGGTTAGGTTAGGTTAGGTTAGGTTAGGTTAGGTTAGGTTAGGTTAGGTTAGGTTAGGTTAGGTTAGGTTAGGTTAGGTTAGGTTAGGTTAGGTTAGGTTAGGTTAGGTTAGGTTAGGTTAGGTTAGGTTAGGTTAGGTTAGGTTAGGTTAGGTTAGGTTAGGTTAGGTTAGGTTAGGTTAGGTTAGGTTAGGTTAGGTTAGGTTAGGTTAGGTTAGGTTAGGTTAGGTTAGGTTAGGTTAGGTTAGGTTAGGTTAGGTTAGGTTAGGTTAGGTTAGGTTAGGTTAGGTTAGGTTAGGTTAGGTTAGGTTAGGTTAGGTTAGGTTAGGTTAGGTTAGGTTAGGTTAGGTTAGGTTAGGTTAGGTTAGGTTAGGTTAGGTTAGGTTAGGTTAGGTTAGGTTAGGTTAGGTTAGGTTAGGTTAGGTTAGGTTAGGTTAGGTTAGGTTAGGTTAGGTTAGGTTAGGTTAGGTTAGGTTAGGTTAGGTTAGGTTAGGTTAGGTTAGGTTAGGTTAGGTTAGGTTAGGTTAGGTTAGGTTAGGTTAGGTTAGGTTAGGTTAGGTTAGGTTAGGTTAGGTTAGGTTAGGTTAGGTTAGGTTAGGTTAGGTTAGGTTAGGTTAGGTTAGGTTAGGTTAGGTTAGGTTAGGTTAGGTTAGGTTAGGTTAGGTTAGGTTAGGTTAGGTTAGGTTAGGTTAGGTTAGGTTAGGTTAGGTTAGGTTAGGTTAGGTTAGGTTAGGTTAGGTTAGGTTAGGTTAGGTTAGGTTAGGTTAGGTTAGGTTAGGTTAGGTTAGGTTAGGTTAGGTTAGGTTAGGTTAGGTTAGGTTAGGTTAGGTTAGGTTAGGTTAGGTTAGGTTAGGTTAGGTTAGGTTAGGTTAGGTTAGGTTAGGTTAGGTTAGGTTAGGTTAGGTTAGGTTAGGTTAGGTTAGGTTAGGTTAGGTTAGGTTAGGTTAGGTTAGGTTAGGTTAGGTTAGGTTAGGTTAGGTTAGGTTAGGTTAGGTTAGGTTAGGTTAGGTTAGGTTAGGTTAGGTTAGGTTAGGTTAGGTTAGGTTAGGTTAGGTTAGGTTAGGTTAGGTTAGGTTAGGTTAGGTTAGGTTAGGTTAGGTTAGGTTAGGTTAGGTTAGGTTAGGTTAGGTTAGGTTAGGTTAGGTTAGGTTAGGTTAGGTTAGGTTAGGTTAGGTTAGGTTAGGTTAGGTTAGGTTAGGTTAGGTTAGGTTAGGTTAGGTTAGGTTAGGTTAGGTTAGGTTAGGTTAGGTTAGGTTAGGTTAGGTTAGGTTAGGTTAGGTTAGGTTAGGTTAGGTTAG
>CAUYVZ010000001.1:82500-85503 GCA_963576655.1 Gastrophysa polygoni
AGGTTAGGTTAGGTTAGGTTAGGTTAGGTTAGGTTAGGTTAGGTTAGGTTAGGTTAGGTTAGGTTAGGTTAGGTTAGGTTAGGTTAGGTTAGGTTAGGTTAGGTTAGGTTAGGTTAGGTTAGGTTAGGTTAGGTTAGGTTAGGTTAGGTTAGGTTAGGTTAGGTTAGGTTAGGTTAGGTTAGGTTAGGTTAGGTTAGGTTAGGTTAGGTTAGGTTAGGTTAGGTTAGGTTAGGTTAGGTTAGGTTAGGTTAGGTTAGGTTAGGTTAGGTTAGGTTAGGTTAGGTTAGGTTAGGTTAGGTTAGGTTAGGTTAGGTTAGGTTAGGTTAGGTTAGGTTAGGTTAGGTTAGGTTAGGTTAGGTTAGGTTAGGTTAGGTTAGGTTAGGTTAGGTTAGGTTAGGTTAGGTTAGGTTAGGTTAGGTTAGGTTAGGTTAGGTTAGGTTAGGTTAGGTTAGGTTAGGTTAGGTTAGGTTAGGTTAGGTTAGGTTAGGTTAGGTTAGGTTAGGTTAGGTTAGGTTAGGTTAGGTTAGGTTAGGTTAGGTTAGGTTAGGTTAGGTTAGGTTAGGTTAGGTTAGGTTAGGTTAGGTTAGGTTAGGTTAGGTTAGGTTAGGTTAGGTTAGGTTAGGTTAGGTTAGGTTAGGTTAGGTTAGGTTAGGTTAGGTTAGGTTAGGTTAGGTTAGGTTAGGTTAGGTTAGGTTAGGTTAGGTTAGGTTAGGTTAGGTTAGGTTAGGTTAGGTTAGGTTAGGTTAGGTTAGGTTAGGTTAGGTTAGGTTAGGTTAGGTTAGGTTAGGTTAGGTTAGGTTAGGTTAGGTTAGGTTAGGTTAGGTTAGGTTAGGTTAGGTTAGGTTAGGTTAGGTTAGGTTAGGTTAGGTTAGGTTAGGTTAGGTTAGGTTAGGTTAGGTTAGGTTAGGTTAGGTTAGGTTAGGTTAGGTTAGGTTAGGTTAGGTTAGGTTAGGTTAGGTTAGGTTAGGTTAGGTTAGGTTAGGTTAGGTTAGGTTAGGTTAGGTTAGGTTAGGTTAGGTTAGGTTAGGTTAGGTTAGGTTAGGTTAGGTTAGGTTAGGTTAGGTTAGGTTAGGTTAGGTTAGGTTAGGTTAGGTTAGGTTAGGTTAGGTTAGGTTAGGTTAGGTTAGGTTAGGTTAGGTTAGGTTAGGTTAGGTTAGGTTAGGTTAGGTTAGGTTAGGTTAGGTTAGGTTAGGTTAGGTTAGGTTAGGTTAGGTTAGGTTAGGTTAGGTTAGGTTAGGTTAGGTTAGGTTAGGTTAGGTTAGGTTAGGTTAGGTTAGGTTAGAGTTAGGTTAGGTTAGGTTAGGTTAGGTTAGGTTAGGTTAGGTTAGGTTAGGTTAGGTTAGGTTAGGTTAGGTTAGGTTAGGTTAGGTTAGGTTAGGTTAGGTTAGGTTAGGTTAGGTTAGGTTAGGTTAGGTTAGGTTAGGTTAGGTTAGGTTAGGTTAGGTTAGGTTAGGTTAGGTTAGGTTAGGTTAGGTTAGGTTAGGTTAGGTTAGGTTAGGTTAGGTTAGGTTAGGTTAGGTTAGGTTAGGTTAGGTTAGGTTAGGTTAGGTTAGGTTAGGTTAGGTTAGGTTAGGTTAGGTTAGGTTAGGTTAGGTTAGGTTAGGTTAGGTTAGGTTAGGTTAGGTTAGGTTAGGTTAGGTTAGGTTAGGTTAGGTTAGGTTAGGTTAGGTTAGGTTAGGTTAGGTTAGGTTAGGTTAGGTTAGGTTAGGTTAGGTTAGGTTAGGTTAGGTTAGGTTAGGTTAGGTTAGGTTAGGTTAGGTTAGGTTAGGTTAGGTTAGGTTAGGTTAGGTTAGGTTAGGTTAGGTTAGGTTAGGTTAGGTTAGGTTAGGTTAGGTTAGGTTAGGTTAGGTTAGGTTAGGTTAGGTTAGGTTAGGTTAGGTTAGGTTAGGTTAGGTTAGGTTAGGTTAGGTTAGGTTAGGTTAGGTTAGGTTAGGTTAGGTTAGGTTAGGTTAGGTTAGGTTAGGTTAGGTTAGGTTAGGTTAGGTTAGGTTAGGTTAGGTTAGGTTAGGTTAGGTTAGGTTAGGTTAGGTTAGGTTAGGTTAGGTTAGGTTAGGTTAGGTTAGGTTAGGTTAGGTTAGGTTAGGTTAGGTTAGGTTAGGTTAGGTTAGGTTAGGTTAGGTTAGGTTAGGTTAGGTTAGGTTAGGTTAGGTTAGGTTAGGTTAGGTTAGGTTAGGTTAGGTTAGGTTAGGTTAGGTTAGGTTAGGTTAGGTTAGGTTAGGTTAGGTTAGGTTAGGTTAGGTTAGGTTAGGTTAGGTTAGGTTAGGTTAGGTTAGGTTAGGTTAGGTTAGGTTAGGTTAGGTTAGGTTAGGTTAGGTTAGGTTAGGTTAGGTTAGGTTAGGTTAGGTTAGGTTAGGTTAGGTTAGGTTAGGTTAGGTTAGGTTAGGTTAGGTTAGGTTAGGTTAGGTTAGGTTAGGTTAGGTTAGGTTAGGTTAGGTTAGGTTAGGTTAGGTTAGGTTAGGTTAGGTTAGGTTAGGTTAGGTTAGGTTAGGTTAGGTTAGGTTAGGTTAGGTTAGGTTAGGTTAGGTTAGGTTAGGTTAGGTTAGGTTAGGTTAGGTTAGGTTAGGTTAGGTTAGGTTAGGTTAGGTTAGGTTAGGTTAGGTTAGGTTAGGTTAGGTTAGGTTAGGTTAGGTTAGGTTAGGTTAGGTTAGGTTAGGTTAGGTTAGGTTAGGTTAGGTTAGGTTAGGTTAGGTTAGGTTAGGTTAGGTTAGGTTAGGTTAGGTTAGGTTAGGTTAGGTTAGGTTAGGTTAGGTTAGGTTAGGTTAGGTTAGGTTAGGTTAGGTTAGGTTAGGTTAGGTTAGGTTAGGTTAGGTTAGGTTAGGTTAGGTTAGGTTAGGTTAGGTTAGGTTAGGTTAGGTTAGGTTAGGTTAGGTTAGGTTAGGTTAGGTTAGGTTAGGTTAGGTTAGGTTAGGTTAGGTTAGGTTAGGTTAGGTTAGGTTAGGTTAGGTTAGGTTAGGTTAGGTTAGGTTAGGTTAGGTTAGGTTAGGTTAGGTTAGGTTAGGTTAG
>CAUYVZ010000002.1:2500-25448 GCA_963576655.1 Gastrophysa polygoni
CTAACCTAACCTAACCTAACCTAACCTAACCTAACCTAACCTAACCTAACCTAACCTAACCTAACCTAACCTAACCTAACCTAACCTAACCTAACCTAACCTAACCTAACCTAACCTAACCTAACCTAACCTAACCTAACCTAACCTAACCTAACCTAACCTAACCTAACCTAACCTAACCTAACCTAACCTAACCTAACCTAACCTAACCTAACCTAACCTAACCTAACCTAACCTAACCTAACCTAACCTAACCTAACCTAACCTAACCTAACCTAACCTAACCTAACCTAACCTAACCTAACCTAACCTAACCTAACCTAACCTAACCTAACCTAACCTAACCTAACCTAACCTAACCTAACCTAACCTAACCTAACCTAACCTAACCTAACCTAACCTAACCTAACCTAACCTAACCTAACCTAACCTAACCTAAACCTAACTTGGAAAAAAGTAAAAAATTACCTACCATTCGACTTGTACTCATTGTGTTTTAAGGTACTCTCGACCGAGCTCTGTCGAACGCCGGAAGTCCCGTTCCGATCGGTCGACTTTTGGAAGTTGTAAAAAAAAAATTACTTAGCATTAGACTTGTACTTATTGTGTTTTAAGGTACTGTCGACCGAGCTCTGTTGAACGCCGAAAGTCCCGTTCCGATCGGTCGACTTTTGGGATTTGGGAAAAAAAAAAAAAAAATCAAGTATAAATGCGACGTATCCTCGGCCGCTTCGCGGCCATTCTCGATGTTCACCTCCTCGGCCGCTTCGCGGCCGACGCCGGACTGTATATTCCACCCTGTATAGTGACCTTGAAAAAATCTACCCTGTATAAATGTACCGCTCTCGACGTCCTCCTCCGTCGCCCGGTCGGCCGCTTCGCGGCCTACCACCTCCTGCGAATTCACCAAATCCACCCTGTATAGTGACCTTGAAAAAAAGTCCACCCTGTATAAATGCGCCGAGCCGCTCCGCGGCTTCCTCGCCGCCGCCACCCCCCCCTCCCCGTTTTTCTCTTCCCGAGAGCTCCTCCCCCTTTTCGCCCCCTCCCGCCCCCCTCCCGCGCCCCCCCACCCGTCACCCCGCGTCCCCTTCCCCCGCCCCTTCCCTAACCCTACGTAAATTTCCATCTTTAAAGATCATTCGAAAATATACTAAGTAAAAATTACTTAGCATTAGGCTTGTACTTATTGTGTTTTAAGGTACTCTCGACCGAGCTCTGTCGAACGTCGAAAGTCCCGTTCCGATCGGTCGACTTTTAGGATCGCCGATTTCGCGTTTTACCCCGTATCTTTTTTGGCCGCCATCACCCGGCCGTACTTATTGGGTCTATCGAACGCCCTGTATTCGTAGAACGTTAGCCTATAGTTTCGTTCGAATCCGTCTCCTAAATTAGCCACAACCTAACCTAACCTAACCTAACCTAACCTAACCTAACCTAACCTAACCTAACCTAACCTAACCTAACCTAACCTAACCTAACCTAACCTAACCTAACCTAACCTAACCTAACCTAACCTAACCTAACCTAACCTAACCTAACCTAACCTAACCTAACCTAACCTAACCTAACCTAACCTAACCTAACCTAACCTAACCTAACCTAACCTAACCTAACCTAACCTAACCTAACCTAACCTAACCTAACCTAACCTAACCTAACCTAACCTAAACCTAACTTGGAAAAAAGTAAAAAATTACCTACCATTCGACTTGTACTCATTGTGTTTTAAGGTACTCTCGACCGAGCTCTGTCGAACGCCGGAAGTCCCGTTCCGATCGGTCGACTTTTGGAAGTTGTAAAAAAAAAATTACTTAGCATTAGACTTGTACTTATTGTGTTTTAAGGTACTGTCGACCGAGCTCTGTTGAACGCCGAAAGTCCCGTTCCGATCGGTCGACTTTTGAGATTTGGAAAAAAAAAATTACTTGGCATTAGACTTGTACTTATTGTGTTTTAAAGTACTGTCGAACGAGCTTTGTCGAACGCCGAAAGTCCCGTTCCGATCGGTCGACTTTTGGGATTTGGGAAAAAAAAAAAAAAAATCAAGTATAAATGCGACGTATCCTCGGCCGCTTCGCGGCCATTCTCGATGTTCACCTCCTCGGCCGCTTCGCGGCCGACGCCGGACTGTAAGTGACCTTGAAAAAATCTACCCTGTATAAATGTACCGCTCTCGACGTCCTCCTCCGTCGCCCGGTCGGCCGCTTCGCGGCCTACCACCTCCTGCGAATTCACCAAATCCACCCTGTATAGTGACCTTGAAAAAAAGTCCACCCTGTATAAATGCGCCGAGCCGCTCCGCGGCTTCCTCGCCGCCGCCACCCCCCCCTCCCCGTTTTTCTCTTCCCGAGAGCTCCTCCACCTTTTCGCCCCCTCCCGCCCCCCTCCCGCGCCCCCCCACCCGTCACCCCGCGTCCCCTTCCCCCGCCCCTTCCCTAACCCTACGTAAATTTCCATCTTTAAAGATCATTCGAAAATATACTAAGTAAAAATTACTTAGCATTAGGCTTGTACTTATTGTGTTTTAAGGTACTCTCGACCGAGCTCTGTCGAACGTCGAAAGTCCCGTTCCGATCGGTCGACTTTTAGGATCGCCGATTTCGCGTTTTACCCCGTATCTTTTTTGGCCGCCATCACCCGGCCGTACTTATTGGGTCTATCGAACGCCCTGTATTCGTAGAACGTTAGCCTATAGTTTCGTTCGAATCCGTCTCCTAAATTAGCCACAACCTAACCTAACCTAACCTAACCTAACCTAACCTAACCTAACCTAACCTAACCTAACCTAACCTAACCTAACCTAACCTAACCTAACCTAACCTAACCTAACCTAACCTAACCTAACCTAACCTAACCTAACCTAACCTAACCTAACCTAACCTAACCTAACCTAACCTAACCTAACCTAACCTAACCTAACCTAACCTAACCTAACCTAACCTAACCTAACCTAACCTAACCTAACCTAACCTAACCTAACCTAACCTAACCTAACCTAACCTAACCTAACCTAACCTAACCTAACCTAACCTAACCTAACCTAACCTAACCTAACCTAACCTAACCTAACCTAACCTAACCTAACCTAACCTAACCTAACCTAACCTAACCTAACCTAACCTAACCTAACCTAACCTAACCTAACCTAACCTAACCTAACCTAACCTAACCTAACCTAACCTAACCTAACCTAACCTAACCTAACCTAACCTAACCTAACCTAACCTAACCTAACCTAACCTAACCTAACCTAACCTAACCTAACCTAACCTAACCTAACCTAACCTAACCTAACCTAACCTAACCTAACCTAACCTAACCTAACCTAACCTAACCTAACCTAACCTAACCTAACCTAACCTAACCTAACCTAACCTAACCTAACCTAACCTAACCTAACCTAACCTAACCTAACCTAACCTAACCTAACCTAACCTAACCTAACCTAACCTAACCTAACCTAACCTAACCTAACCTAACCTAACCTAACCTAACCTAACCTAACCTAACCTAACCTAACCTAACCTAACCTAACCTAACCTAACCTAACCTAACCTAACCTAACCTAACCTAACCTAACCTAACCTAACCTAACCTAACCTAACCTAACCTAACCTAACCTAACCTAACCTAACCTAACCTAACCTAACCTAACCTAACCTAACCTAACCTAACCTAACCTAACCTAACCTAACCTAACCTAACCTAACCTAACCTAACCTAACCTAACCTAACCTAACCTAACCTAACCTAACCTAACCTAACCTAACCTAACCTAACCTAACCTAACCTAACCTAACCTAACCTAACCTAACCTAACCTAACCTAACCTAACCTAACCTAACCTAACCTAACCTAACCTAACCTAACCTAACCTAACCTAACCTAACCTAACCTAACCTAACCTAACCTAACCTAACCTAACCTAACCTAACCTAACCTAACCTAACCTAACCTAACCTAACCTAACCTAACCTAACCTAACCTAACCTAACCTAACCTAACCTAACCTAACCTAACCTAACCTAACCTAACCTAACCTAACCTAACCTAACCTAACCTAACCTAACCTAACCTAACCTAACCTAACCTAACCTAACCTAACCTAACCTAACCTAACCTAACCTAACCTAACCTAACCTAACCTAACCTAACCTAACCTAACCTAACCTAACCTAACCTAACCTAACCTAACCTAACCTAACCTAACCTAACCTAACCTAACCTAACCTAACCTAACCTAACCTAACCTAACCTAACCTAACCTAACCTAACCTAACCTAACCTAACCTAACCTAACCTAACCTAACCTAACCTAACCTAACCTAACCTAACCTAACCTAACCTAACCTAACCTAACCTAACCTAACCTAACCTAACCTAACCTAACCTAACCTAACCTAACCTAACCTAACCTAACCTAACCTAACCTAACCTAACCTAACCTAACCTAACCTAACCTAACCTAACCTAACCTAACCTAACCTAACCTAACCTAACCTAACCTAACCTAACCTAACCTAACCTAACCTAACCTAACCTAACCTAACCTAACCTAACCTAACCTAACCTAACCTAACCTAACCTAACCTAACCTAACCTAACCTAACCTAACCTAACCTAACCTAACCTAACCTAACCTAACCTAACCTAACCTAACCTAACCTAACCTAACCTAACCTAACCTAACCTAACCTAACCTAACCTAACCTAACCTAACCTAACCTAACCTAACCTAACCTAACCTAACCTAACCTAACCTAACCTAACCTAACCTAACCTAACCTAACCTAACCTAACCTAACCTAACCTAACCTAACCTAACCTAACCTAACCTAACCTAACCTAACCTAACCTAACCTAACCTAACCTAACCTAACCTAACCTAACCTAACCTAACCTAACCTAACCTAACCTAACCTAACCTAACCTAACCTAACCTAACCTAACCTAACCTAACCTAACCTAACCTAACCTAACCTAACCTAACCTAACCTAACCTAACCTAACCTAACCTAACCTAACCTAACCTAACCTAACCTAACCTAACCTAACCTAACCTAACCTAACCTAACCTAACCTAACCTAACCTAACCTAACCTAACCTAACCTAACCTAACCTAACCTAACCTAACCTAACCTAACCTAACCTAACCTAACCTAACCTAACCTAACCTAACCTAACCTAACCTAACCTAACCTAACCTAACCTAACCTAACCTAACCTAACCTAACCTAACCTAACCTAACCTAACCTAAACCTAACTTGGAAAAAAGTAAAAAATTACCTACCATTCGACTTGTACTCATTGTGTTTTAAGGTACTCTCGACCGAGCTCTGTCGAACGCCGGAAGTCCCGTTCCGATCGGTCGACTTTTGGAAGTTGTAAAAAAAAAATTACTTAGCATTAGACTTGTACTTATTGTGTTTTAAGGTACTGTCGACCGAGCTCTGTTGAACGCCGAAAGTCCCGTTCCGATCGGTCGACTTTTGGGATTTGGGAAAAAAAAAAAAAAAATCAAGTATAAATGCGACGTATCCTCGGCCGCTTCGCGGCCATTCTCGATGTTCACCTCCTCGGCCGCTTCGCGGCCGACGCCGGACTGTATATTCCACCCTGTATAGTGACCTTGAAAAAATCTACCCTGTATAAATGTACCGCTCTCGACGTCCTCCTCCGTCGCCCGGTCGGCCGCTTCGCGGCCTACCACCTCCTGCGAATTCACCAAATCCACCCTGTATAGTGACCTTGAAAAAAAGTCCACCCTGTATAAATGCGCCGAGCCGCTCCGCGGCTTCCTCGCCGCCGCCACCCCCCCCTCCCCGTTTTTCTCTTCCCGAGAGCTCCTCCCCCTTTTCGCCCCCTCCCGCCCCCCTCCCGCGCCCCCCCACCCGTCACCCCGCGTCCCCTTCCCCCGCCCCTTCCCTAACCCTACGTAAATTTCCATCTTTAAAGATCATTCGAAAATATACTAAGTAAAAATTACTTAGCATTAGGCTTGTACTTATTGTGTTTTAAGGTACTCTCGACCGAGCTCTGTCGAACGTCGAAAGTCCCGTTCCGATCGGTCGACTTTTAGGATCGCCGATTTCGCGTTTTACCCCGTATCTTTTTTGGCCGCCATCACCCGGCCGTACTTATTGGGTCTATCGAACGCCCTGTATTCGTAGAACGTTAGCCTATAGTTTCGTTCGAATCCGTCTCCTAAATTAGCCACAACCTAACCTAACCTAACCTAACCTAACCTAACCTAACCTAACCTAACCTAACCTAACCTAACCTAACCTAACCTAACCTAACCTAACCTAACCTAACCTAACCTAACCTAACCTAACCTAACCTAACCTAACCTAACCTAACCTAACCTAACCTAACCTAACCTAACCTAACCTAACCTAACCTAACCTAACCTAACCTAACCTAACCTAACCTAACCTAACCTAACCTAACCTAACCTAACCTAACCTAACCTAACCTAACCTAAACCTAACTTGGAAAAAAGTAAAAAATTACCTACCATTCGACTTGTACTCATTGTGTTTTAAGGTACTCTCGACCGAGCTCTGTCGAACGCCGGAAGTCCCGTTCCGATCGGTCGACTTTTGGAAGTTGTAAAAAAAAAATTACTTAGCATTAGACTTGTACTTATTGTGTTTTAAGGTACTGTCGACCGAGCTCTGTTGAACGCCGAAAGTCCCGTTCCGATCGGTCGACTTTTGAGATTTGGAAAAAAAAAATTACTTGGCATTAGACTTGTACTTATTGTGTTTTAAAGTACTGTCGAACGAGCTTTGTCGAACGCCGAAAGTCCCGTTCCGATCGGTCGACTTTTGGGATTTGGGAAAAAAAAAAAAAAAATCAAGTATAAATGCGACGTATCCTCGGCCGCTTCGCGGCCATTCTCGATGTTCACCTCCTCGGCCGCTTCGCGGCCGACGCCGGACTGTATATTCCACCCTGTATAGTGACCTTGAAAAAATCTACCCTGTATAAATGTACCGCTCTCGACGTCCTCCTCCGTCGCCCGGTCGGCCGCTTCGCGGCCTACCACCTCCTGCGAATTCACCAAATCCACCCTGTATAGTGACCTTGAAAAAAAGTCCACCCTGTATAAATGCGCCGAGCCGCTCCGCGGCTTCCTCGCCGCCGCCACCCCCCCCTCCCCGTTTTTCTCTTCCCGAGAGCTCCTCCACCTTTTCGCCCCCTCCCGCCCCCCCTCCCGCGCCCCCCCACCCGTCACCCCGCGTCCCCTTCCCCCGCCCCTTCCCTAACCCTACGTAAATTTCCATCTTTAAAGATCATTCGAAAATATACTAAGTAAAAATTACTTAGCATTAGGCTTGTACTTATTGTGTTTTAAGGTACTCTCGACCGAGCTCTGTCGAACGTCGAAAGTCCCGTTCCGATCGGTCGACTTTTAGGATCGCCGATTTCGCGTTTTACCCCGTATCTTTTTTGGCCGCCATCACCCGGCCGTACTTATTGGGTCTATCGAACGCCCTGTATTCGTAGAACGTTAGCCTATAGTTTCGTTCGAATCCGTCTCCTAAATTAGCCACAACCTAACCTAACCTAACCTAACCTAACCTAACCTAACCTAACCTAACCTAACCTAACCTAACCTAACCTAACCTAACCTAACCTAACCTAACCTAACCTAACCTAACCTAACCTAACCTAACCTAACCTAACCTAACCTAACCTAACCTAACCTAACCTAACCTAACCTAACCTAACCTAACCTAACCTAACCTAACCTAACCTAACCTAACCTAACCTAACCTAACCTAACCTAACCTAACCTAACCTAACCTAACCTAAACCTAACTTGGAAAAAAGTAAAAAATTACCTACCATTCGACTTGTACTCATTGTGTTTTAAGGTACTCTCGACCGAGCTCTGTCGAACGCCGGAAGTCCCGTTCCGATCGGTCGACTTTTGGAAGTTGTAAAAAAAAAATTACTTAGCATTAGACTTGTACTTATTGTGTTTTAAGGTACTGTCGACCGAGCTCTGTTGAACGCCGAAAGTCCCGTTCCGATCGGTCGACTTTTGAGATTTGGAAAAAAAAAATTACTTGGCATTAGACTTGTACTTATTGTGTTTTAAAGTACTGTCGAACGAGCTTTGTCGAACGCCGAAAGTCCCGTTCCGATCGGTCGACTTTTGGGATTTGGGAAAAAAAAAAAAAAAATCAAGTATAAATGCGACGTATCCTCGGCCGCTTCGCGGCCATTCTCGATGTTCACCTCCTCGGCCGCTTCGCGGCCGACGCCGGACTGTATATTCCACCCTGTATAGTGACCTTGAAAAAATCTACCCTGTATAAATGTACCGCTCTCGACGTCCTCCTCCGTCGCCCGGTCGGCCGCTTCGCGGCCTACCACCTCCTGCGAATTCACCAAATCCACCCTGTATAGTGACCTTGAAAAAAAGTCCACCCTGTATAAATGCGCCGAGCCGCTCCGCGGCTTCCTCGCCGCCGCCACCCCCCCCCTCCCCGTTTTTCTCTTCCCGAGAGCTCCTCCCCCTTTTCGCCCCCTCCCGCCCCCCTCCCGCGCCCCCCCACCCGTCACCCCGCGTCCCCTTCCCCCGCCCCTTCCCTAACCCTACGTAAATTTCCATCTTTAAAGATCATTCGAAAATATACTAAGTAAAAATTACTTAGCATTAGGCTTGTACTTATTGTGTTTTAAGGTACTCTCGACCGAGCTCTGTCGAACGTCGAAAGTCCCGTTCCGATCGGTCGACTTTTAGGATCGCCGATTTCGCGTTTTACCCCGTATCTTTTTTGGCCGCCATCACCCGGCCGTACTTATTGGGTCTATCGAACGCCCTGTATTCGTAGAACGTTAGCCTATAGTTTCGTTCGAATCCGTCTCCTAAATTAGCCACAACCTAACCTAACCTAACCTAACCTAACCTAACCTAACCTAACCTAACCTAACCTAACCTAACCTAACCTAACCTAACCTAACCTAACCTAACCTAACCTAACCTAACCTAACCTAACCTAACCTAACCTAACCTAACCTAACCTAACCTAACCTAACCTAACCTAACCTAACCTAACCTAACCTAACCTAACCTAACCTAACCTAACCTAACCTAACCTAACCTAACCTAACCTAACCTAACCTAACCTAACCTAACCTAACCTAACCTAACCTAACCTAACCTAACCTAACCTAACCTAACCTAACCTAACCTAACCTAACCTAACCTAACCTAACCTAACCTAACCTAACCTAACCTAACCTAACCTAACCTAACCTAACCTAACCTAACCTAACCTAACCTAACCTAACCTAACCTAACCTAACCTAACCTAACCTAACCTAACCTAACCTAACCTAACCTAACCTAACCTAACCTAACCTAACCTAACCTAACCTAACCTAACCTAACCTAACCTAACCTAACCTAACCTAACCTAACCTAACCTAACCTAACCTAACCTAACCTAACCTAACCTAACCTAACCTAACCTAACCTAACCTAACCTAACCTAACCTAACCTAACCTAACCTAACCTAACCTAACCTAACCTAACCTAACCTAACCTAACCTAACCTAACCTAACCTAACCTAACCTAACCTAACCTAACCTAACCTAACCTAACCTAACCTAACCTAACCTAACCTAACCTAACCTAACCTAACCTAACCTAACCTAACCTAACCTAACCTAACCTAACCTAACCTAACCTAACCTAACCTAACCTAACCTAACCTAACCTAACCTAACCTAACCTAACCTAACCTAACCTAACCTAACCTAACCTAACCTAACCTAACCTAACCTAACCTAACCTAACCTAACCTAACCTAACCTAACCTAACCTAACCTAACCTAACCTAACCTAACCTAACCTAACCTAACCTAACCTAACCTAACCTAACCTAACCTAACCTAACCTAACCTAACCTAACCTAACCTAACCTAACCTAACCTAACCTAACCTAACCTAACCTAACCTAACCTAACCTAACCTAACCTAACCTAACCTAACCTAACCTAACCTAACCTAACCTAACCTAACCTAACCTAACCTAACCTAACCTAACCTAACCTAACCTAACCTAACCTAACCTAACCTAACCTAACCTAACCTAACCTAACCTAACCTAACCTAACCTAACCTAACCTAACCTAACCTAACCTAACCTAACCTAACCTAACCTAACCTAACCTAACCTAACCTAACCTAACCTAACCTAACCTAACCTAACCTAACCTAACCTAACCTAACCTAACCTAACCTAACCTAACCTAACCTAACCTAACCTAACCTAACCTAACCTAACCTAACCTAACCTAACCTAACCTAACCTAACCTAACCTAACCTAACCTAACCTAACCTAACCTAACCTAACCTAACCTAACCTAACCTAACCTAACCTAACCTAACCTAACCTAACCTAACCTAACCTAACCTAACCTAACCTAACCTAACCTAACCTAACCTAACCTAACCTAACCTAACCTAACCTAACCTAACCTAACCTAACCTAACCTAACCTAACCTAACCTAACCTAACCTAACCTAACCTAACCTAACCTAACCTAACCTAACCTAACCTAACCTAACCTAACCTAACCTAACCTAACCTAACCTAACCTAACCTAACCTAACCTAACCTAACCTAACCTAACCTAACCTAACCTAACCTAACCTAACCTAACCTAACCTAACCTAACCTAACCTAACCTAACCTAACCTAACCTAACCTAACCTAACCTAACCTAACCTAACCTAACCTAACCTAACCTAACCTAACCTAACCTAACCTAACCTAACCTAACCTAACCTAACCTAACCTAACCTAACCTAACCTAACCTAACCTAACCTAACCTAACCTAACCTAACCTAACCTAACCTAACCTAACCTAACCTAACCTAACCTAACCTAACCTAACCTAACCTAACCTAACCTAACCTAACCTAACCTAACCTAACCTAACCTAACCTAACCTAACCTAACCTAACCTAACCTAACCTAACCTAACCTAACCTAACCTAACCTAACCTAACCTAACCTAACCTAACCTAACCTAACCTAACCTAACCTAACCTAACCTAACCTAACCTAACCTAACCTAACCTAACCTAACCTAACCTAACCTAACCTAACCTAACCTAACCTAACCTAACCTAACCTAACCTAACCTAACCTAACCTAACCTAACCTAACCTAACCTAACCTAACCTAACCTAACCTAACCTAACCTAACCTAACCTAACCTAACCTAACCTAACCTAACCTAACCTAACCTAACCTAACCTAACCTAACCTAACCTAACCTAACCTAACCTAACCTAACCTAACCTAACCTAACCTAACCTAACCTAACCTAACCTAACCTAACCTAACCTAACCTAACCTAACCTAACCTAACCTAACCTAACCTAACCTAACCTAACCTAACCTAACCTAACCTAACCTAACCTAACCTAACCTAACCTAACCTAACCTAACCTAACCTAACCTAACCTAACCTAACCTAACCTAACCTAACCTAACCTAACCTAACCTAACCTAACCTAACCTAACCTAACCTAACCTAACCTAACCTAACCTAACCTAACCTAACCTAACCTAACCTAACCTAACCTAACCTAACCTAACCTAACCTAACCTAACCTAACCTAACCTAACCTAACCTAACCTAACCTAACCTAACCTAACCTAACCTAACCTAACCTAACCTAACCTAACCTAACCTAACCTAACCTAACCTAACCTAACCTAACCTAACCTAACCTAACCTAACCTAACCTAACCTAACCTAACCTAACCTAACCTAACCTAACCTAACCTAACCTAACCTAACCTAACCTAACCTAACCTAACCTAACCTAACCTAACCTAACCTAACCTAACCTAACCTAACCTAACCTAACCTAACCTAACCTAACCTAACCTAACCTAACCTAACCTAACCTAACCTAACCTAACCTAACCTAACCTAACCTAACCTAACCTAACCTAACCTAACCTAACCTAACCTAACCTAACCTAACCTAACCTAACCTAACCTAACCTAACCTAACCTAACCTAACCTAACCTAACCTAACCTAACCTAACCTAACCTAACCTAACCTAACCTAACCTAACCTAACCTAACCTAACCTAACCTAACCTAACCTAACCTAACCTAACCTAACCTAACCTAACCTAACCTAACCTAACCTAACCTAACCTAACCTAACCTAACCTAACCTAACCTAACCTAACCTAACCTAACCTAACCTAACCTAACCTAACCTAACCTAACCTAACCTAACCTAACCTAACCTAACCTAACCTAACCTAACCTAACCTAACCTAACCTAACCTAACCTAACCTAACCTAACCTAACCTAACCTAACCTAACCTAACCTAACCTAACCTAACCTAACCTAACCTAACCTAACCTAACCTAACCTAACCTAACCTAACCTAACCTAACCTAACCTAACCTAACCTAACCTAACCTAACCTAACCTAACCTAACCTAACCTAACCTAACCTAACCTAACCTAACCTAACCTAACCTAACCTAACCTAACCTAACCTAACCTAACCTAACCTAACCTAACCTAACCTAACCTAACCTAACCTAACCTAACCTAACCTAACCTAACCTAACCTAACCTAACCTAACCTAACCTAACCTAACCTAACCTAACCTAACCTAACCTAACCTAACCTAACCTAACCTAACCTAACCTAACCTAACCTAACCTAACCTAACCTAACCTAACCTAACCTAACCTAACCTAACCTAACCTAACCTAACCTAACCTAACCTAACCTAACCTAACCTAACCTAACCTAACCTAACCTAACCTAACCTAACCTAACCTAACCTAACCTAACCTAACCTAACCTAACCTAACCTAACCTAACCTAACCTAACCTAACCTAACCTAACCTAACCTAACCTAACCTAACCTAACCTAACCTAACCTAACCTAACCTAACCTAACCTAACCTAACCTAACCTAACCTAACCTAACCTAACCTAACCTAACCTAACCTAACCTAACCTAACCTAACCTAACCTAACCTAACCTAACCTAACCTAACCTAACCTAACCTAACCTAACCTAACCTAACCTAACCTAACCTAACCTAACCTAACCTAACCTAACCTAACCTAACCTAACCTAACCTAACCTAACCTAACCTAACCTAACCTAACCTAACCTAACCTAACCTAACCTAACCTAACCTAACCTAACCTAACCTAACCTAACCTAACCTAACCTAACCTAACCTAACCTAACCTAACCTAACCTAACCTAACCTAACCTAACCTAACCTAACCTAACCTAACCTAACCTAACCTAACCTAACCTAACCTAACCTAACCTAACCTAACCTAACCTAACCTAACCTAACCTAACCTAACCTAACCTAACCTAACCTAACCTAACCTAACCTAACCTAACCTAACCTAACCTAACCTAACCTAACCTAACCTAACCTAACCTAACCTAACCTAACCTAACCTAACCTAACCTAACCTAACCTAACCTAACCTAACCTAACCTAACCTAACCTAACCTAACCTAACCTAACCTAACCTAACCTAACCTAACCTAACCTAACCTAACCTAACCTAACCTAACCTAACCTAACCTAACCTAACCTAACCTAACCTAACCTAACCTAACCTAACCTAACCTAACCTAACCTAACCTAACCTAACCTAACCTAACCTAACCTAACCTAACCTAACCTAACCTAACCTAACCTAACCTAACCTAACCTAACCTAACCTAACCTAACCTAACCTAACCTAACCTAACCTAACCTAACCTAACCTAACCTAACCTAACCTAACCTAACCTAACCTAACCTAACCTAACCTAACCTAACCTAACCTAACCTAACCTAACCTAACCTAACCTAACCTAACCTAACCTAACCTAACCTAACCTAACCTAACCTAACCTAACCTAACCTAACCTAACCTAACCTAACCTAACCTAACCTAACCTAACCTAACCTAACCTAACCTAACCTAACCTAACCTAACCTAACCTAACCTAACCTAACCTAACCTAACCTAACCTAACCTAACCTAACCTAACCTAACCTAACCTAACCTAACCTAACCTAACCTAACCTAACCTAACCTAACCTAACCTAACCTAACCTAACCTAACCTAACCTAACCTAACCTAACCTAACCTAACCTAACCTAACCTAACCTAACCTAACCTAACCTAACCTAACCTAACCTAACCTAACCTAACCTAACCTAACCTAACCTAACCTAACCTAACCTAACCTAACCTAACCTAACCTAACCTAACCTAACCTAACCTAACCTAACCTAACCTAACCTAACCTAACCTAACCTAACCTAACCTAACCTAACCTAACCTAACCTAACCTAACCTAACCTAACCTAACCTAACCTAACCTAACCTAACCTAACCTAACCTAACCTAACCTAACCTAACCTAACCTAACCTAACCTAACCTAACCTAACCTAACCTAACCTAACCTAACCTAACCTAACCTAACCTAACCTAACCTAACCTAACCTAACCTAACCTAACCTAACCTAACCTAACCTAACCTAACCTAACCTAACCTAACCTAACCTAACCTAACCTAACCTAACCTAACCTAACCTAACCTAACCTAACCTAACCTAACCTAACCTAACCTAACCTAACCTAACCTAACCTAACCTAACCTAACCTAACCTAACCTAACCTAACCTAACCTAACCTAACCTAACCTAACCTAACCTAACCTAACCTAACCTAACCTAACCTAACCTAACCTAACCTAACCTAACCTAACCTAACCTAACCTAACCTAACCTAACCTAACCTAACCTAACCTAACCTAACCTAACCTAACCTAACCTAACCTAACCTAACCTAACCTAACCTAACCTAACCTAACCTAACCTAACCTAACCTAACCTAACCTAACCTAACCTAACCTAACCTAACCTAACCTAACCTAACCTAACCTAACCTAACCTAACCTAACCTAACCTAACCTAACCTAACCTAACCTAACCTAACCTAACCTAACCTAACCTAACCTAACCTAACCTAACCTAACCTAACCTAACCTAACCTAACCTAACCTAACCTAACCTAACCTAACCTAACCTAACCTAACCTAACCTAACCTAACCTAACCTAACCTAACCTAACCTAACCTAACCTAACCTAACCTAACCTAACCTAACCTAACCTAACCTAACCTAACCTAACCTAACCTAACCTAACCTAACCTAACCTAACCTAACCTAACCTAACCTAACCTAACCTAACCTAACCTAACCTAACCTAACCTAACCTAACCTAACCTAACCTAACCTAACCTAACCTAACCTAACCTAACCTAACCTAACCTAACCTAACCTAACCTAACCTAACCTAACCTAACCTAACCTAACCTAACCTAACCTAACCTAACCTAACCTAACCTAACCTAACCTAACCTAACCTAACCTAACCTAACCTAACCTAACCTAACCTAACCTAACCTAACCTAACCTAACCTAACCTAACCTAACCTAACCTAACCTAACCTAACCTAACCTAACCTAACCTAACCTAACCTAACCTAACCTAACCTAACCTAACCTAACCTAACCTAACCTAACCTAACCTAACCTAACCTAACCTAACCTAACCTAACCTAACCTAACCTAACCTAACCTAACCTAACCTAACCTAACCTAACCTAACCTAACCTAACCTAACCTAACCTAACCTAACCTAACCTAACCTAACCTAACCTAACCTAACCTAACCTAACCTAACCTAACCTAACCTAACCTAACCTAACCTAACCTAACCTAACCTAACCTAACCTAACCTAACCTAACCTAACCTAACCTAACCTAACCTAACCTAACCTAACCTAACCTAACCTAACCTAACCTAACCTAACCTAACCTAACCTAACCTAACCTAACCTAACCTAACCTAACCTAACCTAACCTAACCTAACCTAACCTAACCTAACCTAACCTAACCTAACCTAACCTAACCTAACCTAACCTAACCTAACCTAACCTAACCTAACCTAACCTAACCTAACCTAACCTAACCTAACCTAACCTAACCTAACCTAACCTAACCTAACCTAACCTAACCTAACCTAACCTAACCTAACCTAACCTAACCTAACCTAACCTAACCTAACCTAACCTAACCTAACCTAACCTAACCTAACCTAACCTAACCTAACCTAACCTAACCTAACCTAACCTAACCTAACCTAACCTAACCTAACCTAACCTAACCTAACCTAACCTAACCTAACCTAACCTAACCTAACCTAACCTAACCTAACCTAACCTAACCTAACCTAACCTAACCTAACCTAACCTAACCTAACCTAACCTAACCTAACCTAACCTAACCTAACCTAACCTAACCTAACCTAACCTAACCTAACCTAACCTAACCTAACCTAACCTAACCTAACCTAACCTAACCTAACCTAACCTAACCTAACCTAACCTAACCTAACCTAACCTAACCTAACCTAACCTAACCTAACCTAACCTAACCTAACCTAACCTAACCTAACCTAACCTAACCTAACCTAACCTAACCTAACCTAACCTAACCTAACCTAACCTAACCTAACCTAACCTAACCTAACCTAACCTAACCTAACCTAACCTAACCTAACCTAACCTAACCTAACCTAACCTAACCTAACCTAACCTAACCTAACCTAACCTAACCTAACCTAACCTAACCTAACCTAACCTAACCTAACCTAACCTAACCTAACCTAACCTAACCTAACCTAACCTAACCTAACCTAACCTAACCTAACCTAACCTAACCTAACCTAACCTAACCTAACCTAACCTAACCTAACCTAACCTAACCTAACCTAACCTAACCTAACCTAACCTAACCTAACCTAACCTAACCTAACCTAACCTAACCTAACCTAACCTAACCTAACCTAACCTAACCTAACCTAACCTAACCTAACCTAACCTAACCTAACCTAACCTAACCTAACCTAACCTAACCTAACCTAACCTAACCTAACCTAACCTAACCTAACCTAACCTAACCTAACCTAACCTAACCTAACCTAACCTAACCTAACCTAACCTAACCTAACCTAACCTAACCTAACCTAACCTAACCTAACCTAACCTAACCTAACCTAACCTAACCTAACCTAACCTAACCTAACCTAACCTAACCTAACCTAACCTAACCTAACCTAACCTAACCTAACCTAACCTAACCTAACCTAACCTAACCTAACCTAACCTAACCTAACCTAACCTAACCTAACCTAACCTAACCTAACCTAACCTAACCTAACCTAACCTAACCTAACCTAACCTAACCTAACCTAACCTAACCTAACCTAACCTAACCTAACCTAACCTAACCTAACCTAACCTAACCTAACCTAACCTAACCTAACCTAACCTAACCTAACCTAACCTAACCTAACCTAACCTAACCTAACCTAACCTAACCTAACCTAACCTAACCTAACCTAACCTAACCTAACCTAACCTAACCTAACCTAACCTAACCTAACCTAACCTAACCTAACCTAACCTAACCTAACCTAACCTAACCTAACCTAACCTAACCTAACCTAACCTAACCTAACCTAACCTAACCTAACCTAACCTAACCTAACCTAACCTAACCTAACCTAACCTAACCTAACCTAACCTAACCTAACCTAACCTAACCTAACCTAACCTAACCTAACCTAACCTAACCTAACCTAACCTAACCTAACCTAACCTAACCTAACCTAACCTAACCTAACCTAACCTAACCTAACCTAACCTAACCTAACCTAACCTAACCTAACCTAACCTAACCTAACCTAACCTAACCTAACCTAACCTAACCTAACCTAACCTAACCTAACCTAACCTAACCTAACCTAACCTAACCTAACCTAACCTAACCTAACCTAACTCTAACCTAACCTAACCTAACCTAACCTAACCTAACCTAACCTAACCTAACCTAACCTAACCTAACCTAACCTAACCTAACCTAACCTAACCTAACCTAACCTAACCTAACCTAACCTAACCTAACCTAACCTAACCTAACCTAACCTAACCTAACCTAACCTAACCTAACCTAACCTAACCTAACCTAACCTAACCTAACCTAACCTAACCTAACCTAACCTAACCTAACCTAACCTAACCTAACCTAACCTAACCTAACCTAACCTAACCTAACCTAACCTAACCTAACCTAACCTAACCTAACCTAACCTAACCTAACCTAACCTAACCTAACCTAACCTAACCTAACCTAACCTAACCTAACCTAACCTAACCTAACCTAACCTAACCTAACCTAACCTAACCTAACCTAACCTAACCTAACCTAACCTAACCTAACCTAACCTAACCTAACCTAACCTAACCTAACCTAACCTAACCTAACCTAACCTAACCTAACCTAACCTAACCTAACCTAACCTAACCTAACCTAACCTAACCTAACCTAACCTAACCTAACCTAACCTAACCTAACCTAACCTAACCTAACCTAACCTAACCTAACCTAACCTAACCTAACCTAACCTAACCTAACCTAACCTAACCTAACCTAACCTAACCTAACCTAACCTAACCTAACCTAACCTAACCTAACCTAACCTAACCTAACCTAACCTAACCTAACCTAACCTAACCTAACCTAACCTAACCTAACCTAACCTAACCTAACCTAACCTAACCTAACCTAACCTAACCTAACCTAACCTAACCTAACCTAACCTAACCTAACCTAACCTAACCTAACCTAACCTAACCTAACCTAACCTAACCTAACCTAACCTAACCTAACCTAACCTAACCTAACCTAACCTAACCTAACCTAACCTAACCTAACCTAACCTAACCTAACCTAACCTAACCTAACCTAACCTAACCTAACCTAACCTAACCTAACCTAACCTAACCTAACCTAACCTAACCTAACCTAACCTAACCTAACCTAACCTAACCTAACCTAACCTAACCTAACCTAACCTAACCTAACCTAACCTAACCTAACCTAACCTAACCTAACCTAACCTAACCTAACCTAACCTAACCTAACCTAACCTAACCTAACCTAACCTAACCTAACCTAACCTAACCTAACCTAACCTAACCTAACCTAACCTAACCTAACCTAACCTAACCTAACCTAACCTAACCTAACCTAACCTAACCTAACCTAACCTAACCTAACCTAACCTAACCTAACCTAACCTAACCTAACCTAACCTAACCTAACCTAACCTAACCTAACCTAACCTAACCTAACCTAACCTAACCTAACCTAACCTAACCTAACCTAACCTAACCTAACCTAACCTAACCTAACCTAACCTAACCTAACCTAACCTAACCTAACCTAACCTAACCTAACCTAACCTAACCTAACCTAACCTAACCTAACCTAACCTAACCTAACCTAACCTAACCTAACCTAACCTAACCTAACCTAACCTAACCTAACCTAACCTAACCTAACCTAACCTAACCTAACCTAACCTAACCTAACCTAACCTAACCTAACCTAACCTAACCTAACCTAACCTAACCTAACCTAACCTAACCTAACCTAACCTAACCTAACCTAACCTAACCTAACCTAACCTAACCTAACCTAACCTAACCTAACCTAACCTAACCTAACCTAACCTAACCTAACCTAACCTAACCTAACCTAACCTAACCTAACCTAACCTAACCTAACCTAACCTAACCTAACCTAACCTAACCTAACCTAACCTAACCTAACCTAACCTAACCTAACCTAACCTAACCTAACCTAACCTAACCTAACCTAACCTAACCTAACCTAACCTAACCTAACCTAACCTAACCTAACCTAACCTAACCTAACCTAACCTAACCTAACCTAACCTAACCTAACCTAACCTAACCTAACCTAACCTAACCTAACCTAACCTAACCTAACCTAACCTAACCTAACCTAACCTAACCTAACCTAACCTAACCTAACCTAACCTAACCTAACCTAACCTAACCTAACCTAACCTAACCTAACCTAACCTAACCTAACCTAACCTAACCTAACCTAACCTAACCTAACCTAACCTAACCTAACCTAACCTAACCTAACCTAACCTAACCTAACCTAACCTAACCTAACCTAACCTAACCTAACCTAACCTAACCTAACCTAACCTAACCTAACCTAACCTAACCTAACCTAACCTAACCTAACCTAACCTAACCTAACCTAACCTAACCTAACCTAACCTAACCTAACCTAACCTAACCTAACCTAACCTAACCTAACCTAACCTAACCTAACCTAACCTAACCTAACCTAACCTAACCTAACCTAACCTAACCTAACCTAACCTAACCTAACCTAACCTAACCTAACCTAACCTAACCTAACCTAACCTAACCTAACCTAACCTAACCTAACCTAACCTAACCTAACCTAACCTAACCTAACCTAACCTAACCTAACCTAACCTAACCTAACCTAACCTAACCTAACCTAACCTAACCTAACCTAACCTAACCTAACCTAACCTAACCTAACCTAACCTAACCTAACCTAACCTAACCTAACCTAACCTAACCTAACCTAACCTAACCTAACCTAACCTAACCTAACCTAACCTAACCTAACCTAACCTAACCTAACCTAACCTAACCTAACCTAACCTAACCTAACCTAACCTAACCTAACCTAACCTAACCTAACCTAACCTAACCTAACCTAACCTAACCTAACCTAACCTAACCTAACCTAACCTAACCTAACCTAACCTAACCTAACCTAACCTAACCTAACCTAACCTAACCTAACCTAACCTAACCTAACCTAACCTAACCTAACCTAACCTAACCTAACCTAACCTAACCTAACCTAACCTAACCTAACCTAACCTAACCTAACCTAACCTAACCTAACCTAACCTAACCTAACCTAACCTAACCTAACCTAACCTAAACCTAACTTGGAAAAAAGTAAAAAATTACCTACCATTCGACTTGTACTCATTGTGTTTTAAGGTACTCTCGACCGAGCTCTGTCGAACGCCGGAAGTCCCGTTCCGATCGGTCGACTTTTGGAAGTTGTAAAAAAAAAATTACTTAGCATTAGACTTGTACTTATTGTGTTTTAAGGTACTGTCGACCGAGCTCTGTTGAACGCCGAAAGTCCCGTTCCGATCGGTCGACTTTTGGGATTTGGGAAAAAAAAAAAAAAAATCAAGTATAAATGCGACGTATCCTCGGCCGCTTCGCGGCCATTCTCGATGTTCACCTCCTCGGCCGCTTCGCGGCCGACGCCGGACTGTATATTCCACCCTGTATAGTGACCTTGAAAAAATCTACCCTGTATAAATGTACCGCTCTCGACGTCCTCCTCCGTCGCCCGGTCGGCCGCTTCGCGGCCTACCACCTCCTGCGAATTCACCAAATCCACCCTGTATAGTGACCTTGAAAAAAAGTCCACCCTGTATAAATGCGCCGAGCCGCTCCGCGGCTTCCTCGCCGCCGCCACCCCCCCCTCCCCGTTTTTCTCTTCCCGAGAGCTCCTCCCCCTTTTCGCCCCCTCCCGCCCCCCTCCCGCGCCCCCCCACCCGTCACCCCGCGTCCCCTTCCCCCGCCCCTTCCCTAACCCTACGTAAATTTCCATCTTTAAAGATCATTCGAAAATATACTAAGTAAAAATTACTTAGCATTAGGCTTGTACTTATTGTGTTTTAAGGTACTCTCGACCGAGCTCTGTCGAACGTCGAAAGTCCCGTTCCGATCGGTCGACTTTTAGGATCGCCGATTTCGCGTTTTACCCCGTATCTTTTTGGCCGCCATCACCCGGCCGTACTTATTGGGTCTATCGAACGCCCTGTATTCGTAGAACGTTAGCCTATAGTTTCGTTCGAATCCGTCTCCTAAATTAGCCACAACCTAACCTAACCTAACCTAACCTAACCTAACCTAACCTAACCTAACCTAACCTAACCTAACCTAACCTAACCTAACCTAACCTAACCTAACCTAACCTAACCTAACCTAACCTAACCTAACCTAACCTAACCTAACCTAACCTAACCTAACCTAACCTAACCTAACCTAACCTAACCTAACCTAACCTAACCTAACCTAACCTAACCTAACCTAACCTAACCTAACCTAACCTAACCTAACCTAACCTAACCTAACCTAACCTAAACCTAACTTGGAAAAAAGTAAAAAATTACCTACCATTCGACTTGTACTCATTGTGTTTTAAGGTACTCTCGACCGAGCTCTGTCGAACGCCGGAAGTCCCGTTCCGATCGGTCGACTTTTGGAAGTTGTAAAAAAAAAATTACTTAGCATTAGACTTGTACTTATTGTGTTTTAAGGTACTGTCGACCGAGCTCTGTTGAACGCCGAAAGTCCCGTTCCGATCGGTCGACTTTTGAGATTTGGAAAAAAAAAATTACTTGGCATTAGACTTGTACTTATTGTGTTTTAAAGTACTGTCGAACGAGCTTTGTCGAACGCCGAAAGTCCCGTTCCGATCGGTCGACTTTTGGGATTTGGGAAAAAAAAAAAAAAAATCAAGTATAAATGCGACGTATCCTCGGCCGCTTCGCGGCCATTCTCGATGTTCACCTCCTCGGCCGCTTCGCGGCCGACGCCGGACTGTATATTCCACCCTGTATAGTGACCTTGAAAAAATCTACCCTGTATAAATGTACCGCTCTCGACGTCCTCCTCCGTCGCCCGGTCGGCCGCTTCGCGGCCTACCACCTCCTGCGAATTCACCAAATCCACCCTGTATAGTGACCTTGAAAAAAAGTCCACCCTGTATAAATGCGCCGAGCCGCTCCGCGGCTTCCTCGCCGCCGCCACCCCCCCCTCCCCGTTTTTCTCTTCCCGAGAGCTCCTCCACCTTTTCGCCCCCTCCCGCCCCCCT